>DF245448.1:0-17581 GCA_000507305.1 Breviolum minutum Mf 1.05b.01 | reverse complement strand
TGGCAGAATGCAGATGTCTGCATTTGACCCACGCATTTCAAGCCCAACTTTGTGCACTTGTTGTCTCACTTTGGGCCAAACTGATTGCTTGTTCACGGGCTTGATTGGATGAGCTACGCAGTACAAGTACACCCTTCGATTGCCAGCCCCACATGAAAACAAACCAACTCACAAGGGAAAGCACGACGTCACATGGCACCGATAGTTCAACAAAATAACAGGACAACAAATTGGCTGAAACCGCAGATCAAAATGGTGTCGCACTGACCATACCCCGTTCGTTGCTCTGCGCCTGCCTTGCTACCCTGCAGTCAAGGAGCAGCATCAGTTTTTCTTCCTTGCTGGTTTCAGGTCCTGCAACGTGAGCATGAAACCGACAAAAGTGGCAACGTCTATAGCTGTTTTCAGCCGTGGTTCCCTACCAGCCTTCGTAGTGGCCAGGAAGAGGTCCTTGTCGTTTCTTCTTTCCCTTCCAGCTGGCAAAATGGCGGTCTGGCTGTCACTTTCCAGCCTTTTCATTTGACAACAAAAAAACAAGAAAAGGATGGCTTACATTTACATTGTTCCAATCAACTACTGTAGTAACTATGGCCTGCTCACTCGTAAAGGCATTGGCACTGGGGACATCCGCATCATGTGTACATACCTTACTTCATCTTACTTCTGGAAGGGTCAAGACCACTCTCCGTCCCGCCTTGCCAGGGACCACATGGATCTGATGTAACCTCGGAAAACGTTCTGCTGGCGTTTCACCTTCAAAAAGGCACAGTCTACGAGTCTACCAATAGGACCGTCACGACTGAGGCCGAGGTCGCAACTCCACGGCAATGAAGTTCCGAAGTTTCTGCTCTTGGGATAGCTCCTCAAATGCCTGTGTGGCAAACCTCGGTTTTTAACGAGGACAACGGAGAACATGATTGATGCTCAAAGAAGTAATGTTAGGTCAATAAATTCGTATGTTTCTTCTTGGCACCTCTGAACCTGAAATTTGCTCCCAAGGTGAATTTTATTCGCGTTTTAAAATCATGTGGGAAAGGGATTCCGGACACCGTCTTCTCTGCTCCACCAGCACTCAGTCCTGGAAAACTGGGCAACTCGGCTGGAAAACCAGCCCCATCAAAAGACGCAACAAAAACTTCGCAAAAAACAATGAGAATGAAAAATAAAATCAATGACAATCATCGTTTCTTGCAAAGAAACTTGAAGAGCTACTTACTTTCTCAAACTTAGGCAACCAAAAGCCCCTCTTTTTTCCCATGCAATTCGTTTACCAGGATCCTTTGAGGCCCTGAGAAAAGGTACTGGTAGCAGTAGCCTGGCACAACGAGCCAGCCAAGTCTCCAACATATCCAAGCCCCAGAGCTATCCGTTGAATCACCCTGGGAACTGTTGGATGAACCCCTAGAAATCATCAACATGCCAGCGTGCAAAAATATAGCTACCCACAAACAACCTCTACGTTGCCCTGCTTCCTTGCTCCTGGGTTACTTCCCCGCTTTTGCCTGACGTTTCAACTGTGGGACTGCCAAACGCCGTGCCGCGGCGGCACGATCATGGAAACTGAAGCCCTGCCGAGTATAGACGGTGAACGAGTTGGGGTGGTTACGAAGGGTCAATTTTATTTTTTCCACGAAGCAAAAACATGCCGAACTTGTAAACAAACTGTTCTTGGCTTGGAAAAAGAGTTCCAAAAGCACCACCCGACTGTATTGCTGGACAAAGGGTCCAATAATCCCAGATCTGCTTTCAAATACAATAATCGTTTTACATCATTTTACAGCAACAAAAATATGTTCGAACCCTAAACACCAGCAAACGTTTACCCAAGACCTGCTTCCTTGCAGAATTTAAATGTCAAACCCTGTTTGTCAAATTCCACAAACAACAAATACCAAGTTCTGCCTCTTAAGCTAAAAGTTCTCATAGCAAGTTACAATGAAATCCAATCGGTGTTTTCGAAAACCGCAACCATCATTATTGAGAGGATCCAAATCTACCACACACAACAAACTATGCAATTAGCAAGTACACATTTTCTCCGGGGCCGGATGGTTTAAAGTTTAATCCAAAAATAAGGCCACAACAAGACAAACAAAACATAAACAACAAAACTCAACACCCTGCCAAACCTGCAGAAAAAACGGCTTCATCCAGTCAACCAACCCAAGCCTCTGACAAAGACCTTTCCAACACTGGGACGTTGCGGCTCGCCTCAGGGCTGGGAGGGGTGCCAAAAATTGGACTCACATGGATGAATTGAATCGAAAATTTGATATTTCCATTGCACTTACCTACCAGTCAAACCCATGCGCAATACATTCAATCACCTTGAACTCATATCCAATTGACAAACATTGAAATTGTGAATTTGTAGAGTTGCATCTTACTTTTGCCATTCTTTGCTTCACTCTGATCCCCAAAAGCACCTCCATTGGCATGACCCCTGGGCAATGGCTCCATGCCCACTGAAAAATTCACCGATATTTCCCCAGAACCATTGAAGGGTCCAAGTGGAATACTCGAAACAATAAGCAATCACACATTTTATTTCAAGTGACAATGATGCTGGTAATTCATTCTTTTTACTTGAGCCAATAATTTCCAGAATATCCCATCCATCTTTGTGAAACCACCCGTGCGATAAAACAACTGGCCTACTGGTCACCTACTCAGTGTTTCGTGAAAACTGTGTTGTTAAGCTTTCGAAACAGCGCCAATGGAACTCACCTTTTGCGAAACTTTTCTCATCCGGACAACAGTGGGCTATGCGAAAATGCAGGCTCGATGTTGAATATGCACAGTGTGGTATTGACCTGCAAGATGGTTTGCCGAAACTCCTCGATCTAAGGTTTGCTGATAATATATTACTTTTAGCACGTACTGCGCACGAAGCACTTTTCCTCTTGGAAAATTCGATGCACGAATTTGCTTCTGGGTCTTTTGCTGAATAGTCATAAAACGGTTGTGGTAACTAGCGAAGCCCAACCCCCATCGCATTTGTGGACACAGACGGGTATCAATGGGTCCGGTGGACCCAAATTAATGGCTTGGATGCATCCTGGGTGTTGGGAAGGCTGGAAGGACGACATTGGACCTCACCCACCATTTGCAAGCTCCCTCCAAAGCCTTCTTTGCCAATAAAAATATCCTCTGTGACCCAGAACATGCTTGTGAAAGACCAGCTGTTGTGTTTTGATGCAGTTGTGAATCCTGTGGCGCGTTTTCGCTGCGGACACCGTACTGTCCACCAGAAGGACCTACATCAATTAGACGTTGCTTGTCGCATATTTCTACGTGCGGTGGTTGGGCCACCTGCGAACATTGATTGGTCACGCCCGTGGCATGATATTGTTCATGATTGGAATGGAAAGGTGCAATCAGTCACATTGGAACATGGCATGAAGTTTTGGAGCCACCGGTCCGTGGCTTATTATTTGCCAATACATCCCGCTTCAGTGCCACATGATAAGTGGATCCAACGGATATTGACGTGGATGCCGGATGCACGTCATACAACTGGATGTCCTAGACGCAACTGGGCTACCAAACTTTCAACCTTCGTGCGATTTTTGCAAATGGATGACTGGCAAATATTGGCGCAACATCCGACACTTTGGCTCCATCTCACGGAAGACTTCATTCAATTCTGCAAACGTTAAACTTTACAGTCTGAGGTAGCTTTTTCCTTGTTGCGTGTAAAGTTTTGTACATATCAGGTAGGTTCCGCCGATCACCTGCGCCCAAATGAGCTGCCCACGGGCATGCAGGTTGGATCAAGTTGTTTCATAAAAATAACCAGGTTGCCATCTTGAACAAAGAATTAGCCAATGATGCACTTTACATGCGATCCTTGCCGCTAAATGAAATTTTGCCCCTCGGAATCCTCTCAGGCCATGATTTCGTTGGATAAATTCGATGTGCGTTCTGCAGTTTTTGATTCGTTCTTGACATCGTATCATGCCAGTCACCATTGACAACAGGAACCCGACCAACAAGTGAATGTAGCATTTTTTTGTCACGATGTCCAATTTGGAAAGCTGAGTTGCTGACAAAGGGACCGTTGTCAAAACAAACAAAATGGCAGGGGAAATGATTGAGTCAAAGAACTTCAGTCGCGATTGAGCAGTGTTTCCCTGTGTTGATTGATGTGCAATGCAACCCACAGTTTATTTCAGCTCACTCAGTCGAATGCTTGGGATAAATCCAAATTTATTATCCAAATGGGGGGTGCTGACCGCCAACAATTTATCCACCACCAAAGTCGCTGTCAATAAATGTTCTTCAATCCGATGCCCTTTGCGAAATCCATATTGTTCTTCAGACTGGTGAATTTCCAATGCAGGTTCCACGCGCGCAAGCATCATATCGGCAAGCCAGTATATATTTCTAATAACATGGAAGCGTCACTGGAAGGGGAGGGAACAACCGCACCTTTCAAATCAACGCAAGCGTGCGACAAGGATACATGCTTAGTCCGACTGTGTTTTCTTCAGTACTTCATTAGGCAATGTCAAAGTGGCGAGCATGGGCGGAAGCTTGTTCGTTTGGATTTGATCTTGGTGATGGTTTGCCAAGGCTTTTGGGTTTGAGATTTGCATATTCGCGGGGTCTTCCCATGAAACCATAACGTTGTTGGACACACTGGTAAAGTTCTTGGGTGATGCTGGCCTGAAACTAAGTGTGGAAAAAACCGTGTTGATCACCGAAGCCCAGCCACCATCATTTTTGACTACTTCGACTGGGGCCGTTCTCAAGGTAAAGGAAAAGGAAGCGGGTCACAAATGGTTGGGTTGTATGTTGTCTGCACCTGTTTCATAAAAATGCAGTGCTGGAGATTGATTACCATTTTCTTTACTAACAAATGTGTTTTTTTTGTAATTTACTATTTTGAGCCGAAAAATGTCCATCAGAAACAAAATAAAATTCTTTAATGCCATCGTAGCACCAAACCCTTGTTTTGGAGCTGGGCCCCGATGCATCCACAATGCTGATATGGTCAAAGTTGATATCAACTGTCGACGTATGATCCGATGCGCGGTTGGAGCTCCAAGCGGGATCTGCTGGGGGGATCCGTGGGACGAAATTTTGCATCTCTGGAACCAGCGCGTGCGAGATATGGTGGGGGCATGTCGCATGAAAACATGGGCAGAAACTTCCGGTTCTGAACAATGGAAATTTGCTTGCCATATCATGAATCTCCCTCATGAACGTTGGGCACGCCGAATGCTGCATTGGCAACCTTTGGAAAAGGACCTCTGGGACGTCCAGCAATGAATTGGACCACTGAGTTTCAACAATTTTCTCCATTGAAGAAGCATTGGCGTGATTGGAAGCAGGGGGCTGACCAATAGGTGATGGAGGCGTACGACTTCATCAAATTTGGTACACCGTAGACAAGTTCGTCACGGAGTCTGTTCATAATTTCCTACTTATCGTCTTGCGTCGCGCCCTAAGGAGACCTGCCCTTTCGACATGCGAACCTCCGCTTCCCTATTTTACATGTATGTACGCGACCCAAAATTGAATCAAGTCGCTCTATTTCTTTAACGAAATCGAAAGGCTCCGATTCATTGCGGCATCAGTCCATTGCCCCAAACCTTTGTACGTGTATGTTCATGCCAACCTTCCATGATGAAGTATTTCGTGCCACTCAGGTGTCCAAGCTGTGCCACGCGGAGCGCGGACAATTGACACGCACAACTTCCGGAAATGAGTGTCGAAACGCTTCAATCTCAATTGTACATGGCGCGATGTCCGCCAGCGAAACATGCCAGTGATAACACAACAAATTCAAGCTGTATGCCCGCAGGCAGCCCGTGAAGGGCACAGGTGAAAACAAAAGCGCTATGTACACACTAATGCCCCTCAGATGATCTTTTTCATGATTCGGTGCAAAACAATACGAACTGTGGCGTCAGGTTTACCCACCGGTTCGCATCCCCCGCCACGGCCCTCCAGTTGCCCAAATGTAGCGTAGTGTCCGACGTGTTTCGAGGACGACCAACCGTGTGATGTCCCCTGCACGTCCACATCAAAAGGTCCGGAGGTAGGTTGGCAGCATATTGTGCCAAGTTCCAATGCGTGTCCACACAACGCACGGACCAACATTTCACCGAACAGTGTTGAACAAATTGTGCAACCCGTGCATTCCAATCATGCAAGATTTCATGCCAAGGCCGTGACCAGTCTGTGGCAGCAGGTGGGCCGACCACGCTTCGAAGCAGTTTTCGGAATAGCACATCAACATTGTTGAAGTCATTTTTGAAAATTGCCCGGTGCCCTGCAGCAAAACAAGCCACTGGAGTGATAACCGTATCAAAATATCGACCTCTTGTTGCCAACGACACATGTTGGTCAGTCAAGAATCTTTTAAATTTTTTTTCCCTCGTTCCTTTTTCAACCGCAGAAGTCTCCGAGTCTTGGACTGTTTTACTGGGCAGTCTCCAGGCAGTGAACGAAGCAAGTGGGCCATTTCTATCCCGGTGGCTCCGGCATTGCAAGGGAGGCGGCCAAGTCCAAGCCGGAGCTCCTTAACGAGGGGCGGGGAAGCGGCTGGGCTCGGGGGGTGGGGCTTGGGCTTCGGCAAGGACTTGGCTCCAAAGAGGATCATTACCCTCAACACTGGTAAGATGGGTGCAGTCCTGGTCGAGGAGGCTGGCGGCAAAGGCTTGCAATCGGTTTGCATGAAATGCCCGTGAAGCTGCTTGAAGATGGAAATCAGCGTCTGCATGATGGTACCCTTCGGGATGGAGCAAGCACCCGAGCCATTTGTGTGGAGAAGCACGGTCTACAACATCCACCATCACCGCACCACGAGTTCGTAACTGTTTTTGGGGTTAGGCCTGAATTGTTAAAATCTTCGTTTTTTCACATTCAATGTCAACCCTACTTCTGCAAGCGAAGCAACCAGCTCATCCAACAAAAGGCACGGCATGCCCAATGTTGTACAAAACACTACTATGTCATCAGCAAATCGTAGGTCCAACAACGGTTGGAGGCCATCTTCAGTGGACAATCCTTCAGCTTCCATTTTCGCACGCTATGAAGCAAAGCCATTTCCAGCACGGCTAAATTCGCAATGGAAGTTGAAACCAGGCAACCCTGTGTCCTTCCTGTCAATGGCTTGGTTTATGCTGACGATACATTGGTGGTTGCCAGGGACCCTTGTCGAACAGAAACACATATGAGACGCATTGAAGCAATGGGAATGAAATATGGTCTTCGCCTCAACTGGAAGAAATGCGAGGTATTGCCTATTGGGTGCGAAGCTTCCATTGCAGCCCCTGACGGAAGTTACCTTACATGCAAATCATCCATCTCATATTTGGGAAGTTATTTGGATGCCACTGGCGCTGGCGGCCCCGAAATTTGCAGGCGATTGGGTGAAGCCAAAGGTCGAGAGTCTGGCGGCATTCTACCTTGCACCCCCAACAAAAGATCCGTATCTTCCAAGCTTGTGTCGTGTCAAAGTTGTTGTATTGCCTGCACACAATGTGGCTGAATAAGGCGGAACTACGGAAAATTGATGGGTTCCAAGCAAAGTGCCTCCGTTCTATCCTTCATATCCCACCTCCGTACATCAGTCGGGTTTCAAATGCAACAGTGTTGCAGAGAAGCCACTGCAAACGCTTGTCCGCCATCTTGAGATTCAGACAGCTATGTTTATTTCAATCCATTGCAGTGCTACCTGATGATGATGTTCGCCGACGATGCATTTTCCAACCTAGTAGCTTTATTTTGCAAAACCTGTCAGCTCCACGCCGCCGGGGTCGCCCCAAACAAATATGGGCTTGCGAAGTGTATAGAACGGCAGTGGAAATTGCTGAAGGTTTTGACATGTTAGGTGATTTAGTCCGTGACGCCGCTAAGTGGCGCCCGAAAGTTCGCGCATTTTGTTTTCTGCCGCCAGGTTAATAACGCCATTGGCTTTCCCTGCCCATGTGTCACCGTACACGAGGCGAATGAATGAAAAAAAAACGCGGAACAAACGAAGGCTTAGTACACATCCTTGACGCACACTACCACGAATATCAAATCCACAGCTGTCAACATCACGTTCTCTGACTACTCCTGTTTGACCATAATACACACATCGCAATAGTCAGTCAGTCAGTCAGGCCTGGACGCCTTACGGCGAGCCCTTTCAGGGCGCAGGCGCTACACTTTACATACGTTGCATGCTCATTGGCAGCAAAAATCTAAAAACGTATTGAAATGTTGCTTCCAAAGTTCACAGTTTTGTGCTGCTNTTGGACACTGGCATCTCATGTTGTTCAACGCCCCACTCACCACTGGATACGAAGAGTTTTGCATTGGCAACCCGTGGGGCAAAAACGACTCGGACGTCCAAAACTGTGCTGGGAGAGCAAATTGGAGATGTACTGTCGTTACCAAGGATTGGCTCATTGGGAGGTGGCAGCACAAAACTGTGAACTTTGGAAGCAACATTTCAATACGTTTTTAGATTTTTGCTGCCAATGAGCATGCAACGTATGTAAAGTGTAGCGCCTGCGCCCTGAAAGGGCTCGCCGTAAGGCGTCCAGGCCTGACTGACTGACTGACTGGTTCGGTCAACGTAAGCCTAATCATGGGAGGCGCATGGTCACCATGGAACAAGCGCGCCAACATTGCTGCAAAATCATCAGCATGAGGTTGATCTGCAATTTCATGGCAAGGCGTCCGAAGCATGACCCGCAACATTTTCCACCATGAAGGATTGCACAAGTATGCCGAAAGTTCTGTAGATCTCCGGAGGCGAAGTTCTTGTCGATGGAGCTTTCGGATCTGGAACACTTCCTTTCTTTTTTCATTTCCTTCCTCCTCACGGTATCAACAGTTTGGCGCCGGTTGTTGCGGAGGTCTTTGAGCGCTAGGGATGGATTGAATGCGACAGTCCCTCCACCAGAAATACCATATTGCTTTCCACTTTCAATAGGACAGTGTTCCAGCACTTCGCAAGAAAGAAGTGACGTTCTTTGCAACATTTCCGTCAAACAATTTTGAAACAAACTCGCGGTTCCATCAATATCCAGAATTGGCGTCCAATTTTTCAAATTCAATCGTCTGTCCCATAAATGTGGTTTAACACCACCCCAAAGAAGAACGCAATGCACACAACGATGGCCCAATCCAAATGGTATCAATTGGTCATGCCACACCGATTCAACACAAGCACGAACATCACTCAAAATATAATCTGACTGCACCCTGGTTCCATCCATTGTCCTTTGGCAAATGTGGCTGACGGTTGTCGACTTCCACTTTGCAACCCATTCATCAAAGTCCAGCTGACCAATGTAGCACCTCGAACATTCCGCAAGCCTGACCCCCATTGTCCCACGACGCTGGCAATTGGGTGGCCTTAATGCCGGAGTTCATCAATTTTTGCATTGAGTCTTCAAAGTCGACATCTGGGAGGCAACTCTTTGGTCACCTGTGCCCTTCATGGGCCGCCTTCGGGCTTACAGGTTTCACTCACTCCCTGGGACCACCATCCATCACGTTGACAACTAGGTTTCATATTTCACACCTCGGCCCTCCATTCTCGCTTTACCCAGTGCAACACCGCACACAACAGACGTGGTTTTACCACGCAATGTTTCCACGGTAACGATTGATATTGCAAAATCGGACAGGCTCAGTGTTATGAAACATGTAACATTTTGCCTGCGTTTTGTCTTCAACGATATGTTTCTCCACTGGCCACAAGGATCATTTTTTGAAACTTGATGCCGTTTCATCGTGGCACCACCTTCACATACAGATCGGCCGTTGGATTGGCATGATATGTTTCACAACTAGAATTTTCCGGTTCAAGGTTCGATTTTCTTGCGACTACAATAAAACCATGGAAAGGAATTGTGTGCAAACAGCACCGGGGCCCATTGAGTATGTGGCACACTTGTTGCAACATCGCTGGGTACGCAAGATCAAAGCCATCCCGAACTGTAGGGCGGCCACAACAGATGTGGGATCATAGGGTCGCAGCTTTTCATCACAAAGAAGGCCGGTATTCGCTGGATTACGCACAGGACAAAAAGGCAAGGTTGGCACTTTTTTACTCGTGCGACGCCTGTGAAAGGCCTAAAGTCGCCAAAGCCGAAGGCATGATGCAGTCGGTGAATGACTTTTCCACTCCCTGAACTGGCCACGTATGCGCCCAAAACGGGCCCACCAAACGGCGTCCCCGCATTGATTGATTTGCTGGTGAAGCATCATCGTGGTGCATTTTTGGTTTGAGTCTGCTTATACATGCTTATGCTCTGTATCACCCTATGTCCTACACACGACCGTACCTTTTGATTGACTCGGACATGCAAAAGTGAAAGGAATGAAGACGAAAGCGGACTTCCTCCCCTGCGCCCCACATAAAAATGCAAGTCGAATTTAGCACATCCAATTTTTTAGTCCGGACTGGGAATGCAAACTCGCATGCCTGAGTTCACCACGACCATCTACCGGCCAGTGGGATCAGGCGGGCAACTGAAAATGACCTCCTAAAGATTGGCATGCGCCGTCAAGTCATCACAGCGACGTGGGACGAGTATCAATTTCCAGCAAATGAGGACATCACAACGCTGGCGCTGCGCGATTTTTGATGGTGTGTGGTGCGGTGGACAAAAAATCTCACCGTCGAAGACTGGGGATGAAATATGAGATACCGAAATCGAATCGAAATAGTGCATCGAGTCTTTTTGTCTTGTCCCAGTTTTGGGACGCGGCGAGCTGATCGGCAGCGCGGATTGTTTCAGCTTTCTGTGTCCAACGAATATGTCGTCATTTCTCATTGCCAGCCCCCTGATGAGTGTACGCGATGGCCATGTCCGCCTAGTGGATGTTGCGTTCGATTTTCTAGCAGCACGATACATACCTGCACGATACATTACATGCAAGCACAAAGGCAATGAAGCATGAATGAATGCGCTAACGTGTTGTTGCAGCAAGGCAAATGGGACTTGCGTGCCTTCATCTGGACTACTGGTCGGAATTTTCATTGACAGAATGAGTCAGCAACGCCGTAATCCGGTTTGTTGGTTCCATGTGGATAGAGAAAACTGTTTGGGTGTGGTGATCCGCACTCGGGAACTTTTTCGGCAGATTTGCATGTGCGGTGGTTCTTCCCCTACCTGCAAGAGTCGAATTTCAGAAGAAAAAACATTCCGCGCTATTTTTTTTGAGGTCTCCGACGCCGTGCTCACTCTTGATTCTTTTCGCGACCAGTGTGCGGCATGCGCTCATGCCGAGTTTTCAACCATTTTTCAAAAAGCGACAGCGGGAAGTTCTATGTTCAATTCATTGACGGTTCCAAAATCCAGGTTCTTCAAAGTATGGGTTGTCAATGACATTTCACTGTATTCATGCATCACGTTCAACCACCAAAAAGGAATACAACTTCAAAGCGGCTAATGGTTCGGATGCATTTTGCTAGGGACGTGCATGGAAGTCACAAACTGCATCCTCAACTTGTGTACAAATGGTTTCCCAGGCACCTCTTGTCAGAGCGACCTCCGTGGACTGCTTTGCGGCCGGGGAGAAGAAATCGATTATGCTTTGGCCGGTTGCTTCGTTCCGTCGGCCAGCACAACATAGATAAATGGTTAGCTCCGTGGCACGAAACCCTACATTGAATGTAGAGTCCATATGATGGTGTGTGGCAAAAAGCTTCGCAGTTTGACGTGGTCACAACGAACCCTACAATAATATTCGCATCTTGGTGTGTTCTTCGCTCACTCTTCTGGATCTGACTTTTGGTTTTGCTCCTCTTTGATAGTGCCCCATTTAGGGCACACAAGGTGAAACCTTTTTCTGGTGTCACATGCGCATAAAATTGACAGAATTACTCCATGTACTTCACCCACTGGGCAAACCTTACCGGAGAAGAGGTGGATTTCACAGAATCTAGTTTGGAAACATGTGGACGTGAGAAGGTGCGGGACATCTTTACATATTGGTCGGTCATACAGAAATACCGAAGCCTATCGTAGGTTCGAAATTGGCAGCTGCGCAGGTGGACACGTGCCGCAATTACAAACAAGAATGTGTTATCTCTAGTGCCCTCCAAAACTGGAGCTGCCATTGTTCAATTGCAAATGTATAGTCTGTATAGTTACCTGTGGCTTGCGAGGGCCCTTCATGCTGCCAACTTACCTCCACATCGCTGGGTCCGATGTGCTCTTGCTTCGAATTCTGGAGGTTTTCTTACGACAAATGTGGGACGATAAACTTGTTGCATGCAAGGGCGCATGCGAAACTTGAGTACACAGTGCTGCCGGACATATGTAATTACACTGTTGGCTAGAAATCACCGTCTTCAACTTCCTTGCAAGCAAACTCTATGAACGCGTCGGACATTGCCATCCATTCGAATTTTTTTTGTGCCATCTCTATCCATGAATCCCATCCTTCGTAGGCTTACACGGACTCCCACCCAGTTTGTTTTTCCATGTTTTTCCAATATATATCCGCGAATGATACCGTGTTGGAAACTTTCATGCAAAAACTGCGACTGGTAGCTCGCATTTGCAAGCGTTCAAAACGAAAGCGCTGACAACAGCACGTGCAACTATCAGTTTCTGGGTGGGATGGATGAAAGAACTACACTAAGAACAAAATTTGATCGGCGGTTCCAAGCAGTTGGCATTGTGTTTTCTTAATATTTTTCAACACTTCACAATTGTCGTTCAGAGTCGCCAGACCAAGTTGCATGTGGAATGCATGAAGATAATTCGAACATGAACGCGTCGGTCTCACACAAGAACCATGACACACGTGCACACAAAAACTGAAACAACCCTGCCCTTTCATCAAGTTGCAAAATGGACTGACAAATTGTTCCCAGTTTGTCCGTACTGGCACAGTGGCGATACCAAATTGTTTTTTCACGGGGTCTGCCTCAGTTGACTTGAAAAGGGTTTGGATTTCTCGCAAACTAAGGCGTTCCTTGATGAGACGGGCGATGTTCCAAACAATTTCGACGACTTTGTTCGGACGTGGTGCTTCAGCAACGTGGAAGCCCCTTGACGTAGTTTACATTGATTATTCTTGTAGATTGTAGAGAACATTTTTCCTCGAGGTTTTAAGTTGTCGAAGGAGGGGATCGTAGTCAATCTCTCGCTAAGTGCCCTGCATTTGGTAACTACCTGGAAAGTTTTGGAAGCAAGGCAACCTTGGGGAAGGACTGGTGGCTTGACGGTGTGGTATTGACGGTGGAGTCACCACAGCACATCTTCTGCCCAAATTTTTGCCTGACACAAAGTTGCCACGGCCACTCGCCTGCAACCTGCGGGTGTCAGGGCGCAGGCTTGTGTTGCAGCATCGGCTTCATCGCATCCTTTATTTGACCTCGCGATCAACGCACCGTTTTGTTTTTACGACATAACAACGAGCCGAAGTTCGGGGGCCGGCCGGAAAAGGCCAGCAGCTATGTTGCCAGCAGGATGGGCACTACAGCCACCACAACGAACGATCCGTGCTAAAAGTTGATTGCTAACCTGAAGGTCGCAACTTAAGGACACACACGCTACAATTTGAGACGTTTCATCATTTCACGTTCTACGTCGGAAAACCCAAACTGTTGCATCATCGGCATCCAAAGGTCACGATTTGAACATCCTGCCAATTGCAAATGCCAATTGCTGAAAATTTCTGCAGCGCGCTCTCCCAAGTAGAGGATGGGGTCGAGGCTTCCATGCGCTTCTGATGTTCTGATGTTCTACGCGAGAATCCTGCCGGTCCAAAGTTCTGTGCATGTGTCATGGTAATTTTGCCCTGTACCAAACACCGTGGTTTGTTCACAAGGGCACATTTCAATGCTAAAGTGCACATTAATTGCTTTCAAGGCTGAGATTGGGCCCACTGTGATGTCCAACTTCCACATCATCATGATTTGGGTGCCACATCATGCTTTATTGTCAATGTGCAACAATTGAAGGCATTCTCTTCCGTAAGACGCTTAATATCTCGGACTGCATCCCTGCTGCGTCACCGACACCGGAGCCATTGACAAACCAAATGAAACACCAACGAAAATGACAATTTCAAAAATAATCACTTAGAATTTCAAAAGCACATGGCGATTGATGAACGTTTTTTTGTGCAGGTTCGATTCGACAAAATTACAGTGAGCAATTCTCAATTTTGTTTGAATAAAGTATTGCATCGGAATTGATTGGTTTCAAATTTTCTTTGTAGCATCTCATCATCACGATACTTGACACCTCGCTGACCTCAACATGTTGCCCGTTGAGAATGCTTATCAAATTGGAGGAACGTGCTGGTCCTGAAATCTCAATCTCAACGATTGAAACAGAAGCAGATTGGAAGAAAACAGTGTTCACTTCGTTTTGAAGAAAAATCCACTCCATTGCCAATATCCGACTTTTGCACAATCATATTGCAGACATACAGGGTTGTCACTTTTGCGTGCGGCTGATACTTCGGGAACACTCAACAAGGAAAACAACACAGATTTCACTCGCACCAAACCGTGGAAGCGTTTTTTGACACCAAATTTGGTTGTTTTTATTTACTCTTTCGAGGAGCCGTTTACGAAACAAACGCAAAAAATCATGGAAAGTTTTGACATGACAAAACATCTCGCCGGAGGTGAAATGTCAAGGTTTTTTGCACTTGCATACATGGTCAATCCCGGTCAATTTTGCGCCATTACTGGGGTGGAAGCAACTGATGGGCGGTTAACCTCTTTTGCATTCCCGCACCTACGTGGGTTGGATGTGGGATTGTGATGTTCCTTGCAGTTGCATACGGAGCTACTCCAGCGCCACTGCTGGGACGGGGGGCGGAATGGTAACTATCCTTGCCGTTGCAGGGGTTGGGGCGATGTTTTCGTTCTTTGCGCTTGTCACATGCTCTATGCTACGCAATTGCTGGTGGGAGGGAACTCAAGTTTATACATATCGAACAAAAAAAAGTGGCGGCTTTGTTCCAGCTTTAAAACTTCCTGGCGATTCGCGCGAAATGAAACAGTTCCTTGGAAAATGATTCAGAATCTGGGAAGGGTTCCCATCACAAAAAAATTTACAAGTAGTTCCCGGGCGAGCCGGGGGCGGAAGTTTCAGAAGAAAAAAAAATTATATACAGCAAAGAAAAAATTTGCCTGTAGAATGTGCGCAAGGCAACCAACCAGCGCGATGCCCAAACCATTTCTTTGCTGTGAACGAGCCTTCTGCTGCTCCATGGTGGTGATGGCTGTTTTGATTCATGAAGTTGCTTGCGGGGTGAGATGAAGTAATGTGGATGGTTGTGAGGTGACGTGGGGTGCGCTACTGTGGTTAGTTGCGACGTGGCATGTCATGTCATGTCATTTGATGTGGTGGTCACATCATTTGATGCCAAGTGATTGTTTGTGTTGCGTCATGTCCCGTGATGCAATGCGATGTCATGGTGATGAGCTGTTATCTGTTGTGCCCTGCACTGGGATGGAATGTTATGAGCTTAAGATGCCATTGGTTGTGAGGTCACGTTGTGTGGTTCGAAGTGGTTCTGTGAACATGTCGTGATCCAAAGTACTATACTCTGTACTACAAAGTACTACTCCAGTACGACTCTGTATACAAAGTATTACATTGTATCTTTAGTACTACTCCAGTACTATTCCGTACTACAAAGTACTACAACGACTCCTCCAGTACAACTCCGCACTGCAAAGTACTACAGTACTCTCCAGTACTCCCTGTGCTACAAACACCGTACCACAGTTTTGAGCGTCCGACACGCACGAAGTGACGAAGGGGCGCCGCGCCAAGTGCCAAATTTGCATTTTACCACAGTTTTGAGCGTCCGACACGCACGAAGTGACGAAAGAGTCGCTCGTATAGCTTAAGAATTTGCATCTCCACCAGGGCAATTCCATGTTCGCTCTTAGCAGAGGACCTTAACAATTGTAGAAAATCTCTATCGCCTGTACTGAGCGTGATATCCCTGACTCTAACCCCAATGTGCAATGAGGTTTCTTCCGTAACTTGCTCACATATCCCTGCGCTGTCAGGCATCCTACCACTGTTACAGCACGAATGAGCTTTTTTCTTTTTCCAATAGGGTGTGATGTGCATTGATCCATTCTACCATGAGACTCAGATCAGCGGAGACATGAACAGGGAAGAATGGAACCTTCCAAAAAAAATACGCTACTTGATGGTGCCAAACTCAACATCCCACCTACGACGGAAGCAAGAAATGGTAGGAGAAGCGATATCAAGGGCAGAATTGGTGGCAGGTGAAAAATGATTGGAATCGTATAAGGGAGTGGTTTGAACAATACAAAACCTCCCCTTTCCACCTTTCATGCACTTTTGCTCCACATGCAGAACTTGGATGATATGCCATGCCCTAAGAGGACAGCGAAGAGGCGGCCTTTGGCCCAGGTCAGACACAATAAAAGAGGCAGAGTCCGTCCAAGCATCACGGCTCCTGGACTCCAAGGCAATTGAATGCCTCGACCTTTTCCGCACGTGGATTTTTCGATGAAAAGGAGAATCCTATCTCCGCTTCACACGGAGCAAGTCCGTGGAACACCTTCAATGTTCTTGATTTAGAGGGACCTTGAGTAAAGATCCATCAGCAACCATCATATCTGGGCCACACAAAGGGAGATACATTATACTGGAGCATACAGCCTTCATTGAGTTTTTTCTCCACCTGTCAGGTGAAGGTTGTTGAATCTTATGAGCTCTCCTCTTCCTTCTTCTCCTCGTGTGTTTTGTGTCGGATCTCAACCGCGATCGTGAGTTCAGTAGGTCCCTCCCTCCTCTAGGATCTGTTGAAGCTCTGAAAGACTACGTCACACAACAATACAAAGTTCGACGAGCATCTCACTGTGGTGCACGTATGGCGACAATGTTTCCTGCGCACCTCAACCGCGATCCTGTGAGTTCAGTCTTCCGTGTTGAATTCAACCGCGCGGCCACGAGGATTGTCTCAGCGAAAGAGCTTCTGCAAAAGGTCTAGTTGCCTTCCTGTAAATATCTGAGCTACACAAATTGCACTGCAACGGTGTCATTGCAGAAAAGATTTGCATGAACAAAAATCAGCAACATTAGAACAAAATAAAACGAGCAAGCAATAAATTGGAAAACTACCACGAAACAACGAAAAAACAAATCCCAACCACAATCACAGATTCGAACAATCAGTCTTAATGCTGCATGGGTTCACGAAAGCTGTTGAGGCGATCCTTTCCGTCAGCCACAACAAATAAAAATTTGCGTCGCTAAATCGACTCCTGCTTTTGCACAAAACCACTTACCGTGGAAGCCACCAGCAACGATTCTCAAATACGTTACATCGATTCTGCATCTCTGTTGAATCTCTACCTGCTTTCAAGGTTTCAAGCATGGGTTTAGGTGCAGATCACTTCTTCTGAGACTTCCCCAAGATCGAGCAAGCTGAAACACACAAATAGGGGGTACGGGAGTTTCATGAAAGACAGAGTCCAAGTAGAGTCGTGCATTGACCATCTTTCAGCTTGAACAGGTCACGAGCTTGATATCACAACTTGCGCTCATTTGCATTTTTACTCCAGATTGTATTCATGGTCTTTGATCTTGCCACGCAGAAATTTTCA
>DF245447.1:0-18841 GCA_000507305.1 Breviolum minutum Mf 1.05b.01 | reverse complement strand
AAACAATTTTCCTATATTCAGTTCTTATAGTTTGGGTGAATATAAGAAAACTGTTTGGGCCTCAACCCAAACAATTTTCCTATATTCTGTTCTTATAGTTTGGGTGAATATAAGAAAACTGTTGGGTATCAACCCAAACAATTTTCCTATATTCAGTTCTTATAGTTTGGATGAATATAAGAAAACTGTTTGGACCTCAACCCAAACAATTTTCGTAAATTCAATGTTTAGTTTATGTAAGTATATAACAAAATTGTTTGGGCCTCAGCCAACAATTTTCCTAAATTATTTGTTTTAGCCGAAATGAATACAAGCAAGTTGTGTGGGCCTAAACCCATTTATTTTTATATTCCATTTGGATGGAGCATGGTTGAATGTAACAAAAACTTTTAGGCCTCAACCAAAACCATTCTTCTTTTATATTCATTGAAAACTCTGGTTGTGGTTGAATGGGAAAAACGTGTCTCAAAACATTTTTTTGGAGTTGCAAGATTTGCAT
Organism: Breviolum minutum Mf 1.05b.01; assembly: GCA_000507305.1. Taxonomy (NCBI): domain Eukaryota; class Dinophyceae; order Suessiales; family Symbiodiniaceae; genus Breviolum; species Breviolum minutum. Next base: position 18,342 of record DF245447.1, on the reverse strand, counting down.
GTGTCCAATGACAGCTAAGAAATGGGTGTGGGAACGTGATCTCCTTTAAAAAAACAACAAGCCAGTTCTGGAAACTCATCTGCTCATTCCTGGGCCTTTAACATGATACATGACTATTGGAATTGGTTTTAGATGGCATTCGCTACCAGACTGTTTCGTTGATATCAGGACTGGTTGAACGAGCGGACCATCACAGGCATTTGGAAGTTCAAACTTTGAGCGCAACTCTGCCTTCAAGTATTTTTTTTTTGATGGTTCTTTGTTTGCTTCAAGGTATCTGTCACAATTTTTNTTGCAATTCTTGCTTTGAAGGACAGGTTCTGTTTTGTCACATTTGCGAATTAAAGATCATTGATTCATATTTGGAGGTTGATTTTGTAGCTGTAATGTCTGTGGGTGCTGATGGTGGTATGCTTTGTTTGCATATATTGTTATCAGAATATTGTTTGTCTATATACATAGAGGAAAGTGTGGTGGGTTTAGCTTGGCATTTTCTACCAGGACTTTTCTGCATCTGTGGATGCCCAAGCCCGGACGCTTGCATCTGGTAGATTTGTGAGCTGGCCGAAGGTGCAAGTGGATACAGAGCAACCACTTGGTGCGAAGCCTGCGAAATGCATTAATGTGGCAGCATTGAAAATGAATGCGCATGTCTTGGAGCACTTCGCAGGGCACTCGTATGTGCACAAGAAGCTTGGGCATGTGGATTTCCTACACGCTGGCTTGGCAGCGCTGAACAGCCATTGGAATGATACTCGGCAAATTTAGTAGATTTTGCGGTGCAGCTGGTGCGGCAGTTGCTTTGCGGTCATCTCTTTGGAAGCAAAATATTTCACAAGATCAACATCTATGAAAGCAAACCTTTACTATATTTTGTATATATAAGGTTTTTTTTTGGATAGTGATCCCTGCGGAAATTGCTGTGTATGGGACACATATGTACACATATATATTTATATTTATGCATATGCATTCTGTTGGACTTATGAAGTTTCTCACTGTGGAGCTATCTGAGGGCAACCTGTCCTACAATCGCATTCGCAGGGATGCGCATGCTATCAAAGCTTTGTTGAAGTATCTTGGAAGAAACTCGGCTTAAAATTTGTGGTCCCAAACATGCCGGTGTAGAAGGATAGATGTGTATAGTTGTTTTGAGTTCAAAGTCATTTTATACAGGCCAAAAACCATGAAACAAAGAAAAAAAGGTTTACACCAAAAAAATGCAATTTCCTATAGGTGAATGTAAGAAAACTGTTTGGGTCTCAACCCAAACAATTTTCCTTTATTCAATCTTTAGTAAAAGTGAATATATGAAAACTGTTCGGGCTGAGGCCTACACATCTTCACCATATTCAATTTTCAGTAAAAATGAATATAAGAAAACTGCTTGGGTATCAACCTAAACAATTTTCCTATATTCAGTTCTTATAGTTTGGGTGAATATAAGAAAACTGTTTGGGCCTCAACCCAAACAATTTTCCTATATTCTGTTCTTATAGTTTGGGTGAATATAAGAAAACTGTTGGGTATCAACCCAAACAATTTTCCTATATTCAGTTCTTATAGTTTGGGTGAATATAAGAAAACTGTTTGGGCCTCAACCCAAACAATTTTCCTATATTCTGTTCTTATAGTTTGGGTGAATATAAGAAAACTGTTGGGTATCAACCCAAACAATTTTCCTATATTCAGTTCTTATAGTTTGGATGAATATAAGAAAACTGTTTGGACCTCAACCCAAACAATTTTCGTAAATTCAATGTTTAGTTTATGTAAGTATATAACAAAATTGTTTGGGCCTCAGCCAACAATTTTCCTAAATTATTTGTTTTAGCCGAAATGAATACAAGCAAGTTGTGTGGGCCTAAACCCATTTATTTTTATATTCCATTTGGATGGAGCATGGTTGAATGTAACAAAAACTTTTAGGCCTCAACCAAAACCATTCTTCTTTTATATTCATTGAAAACTCTGGTTGTGGTTGAATGGGAAAAACGTGTCTCAAAACATTTTTTTGGAGTTGCAAGATTTGCATGTGTCCAATGACAGCTAAGAAATGGGTGTGGGAACGTGATCTCCTTTAAAAAAACAACAAGCCAGTTCTGGAAACTCATCTGCTCATTCCTGGGCCTTTAACATGATACATGACTATTGGAATTGGTTTTAGATGGCATTCGCTACCAGACTGTTTCGTTGATATCAGGACTGGTTGAACGAGCGGACCATCACAGGCATTTGGAAGTTCAAACTTTGAGCGCAACTCTGCCTTCAAGTATTTTTTTTTTGATGGTTCTTTGTTTGCTTCAAGGTATCTGTCACAATTTTTGCGATGTTTTTTGGAGTGAAACATTTTGCAGGCAAAATTCTTGGAGCGAACGAAAGGTGATTTCAATGCCAAATTTGTCAAACCCAAGCGTGGCAAGGGGCAGGGCAAGGAGGATGAGAGTTCTTCTTCCGATATCAGCATGTTGTCTTGCAGTGATGATTCGATGGGTGATTCTTTTCAAACCCTGGAGCCTGAATTGGCTTCCTTGTGGTTGGGTGATGAGCCGATGCTGGGCGATGATGCCTTGTTGCCAGACCTGGAGCCTGCACTGACTTCTTTGTTAATTGATGAGGCCTCACCGTGCTTGCGTTCTATGCCGTCCATGGACACCATTGATACTGGCCACATCTATCTCAACCATTCTTCTGTGAATTGGCCTACTCTGTCAGCAAGTGTGGATGCCCCAAGGGGCTTTGGTGAGGTGATGGGCAAGAGTATGGCTGAGTTTTTTCCTTTGGAAGAGGTGGCACAGCCCAGCGCTCCGGAGTCCCTTGCTGAGTCTTGTGCGAGCACAGTTCCAGATACTGATCATGATGGTGAATTGATTTCGCGGCTTGATGATTTCATGATGGAGACGCAAAAGCTGTTGGGAGAACCAATTGAGCAGCCTGTTGATTTTGATGTGGCCTTTGCTGATACGCTGGTGCAAGAGGATGTGCCCCCTCAGATTGTCAATGGATCTCAAACTCAGGTGCGTTTTTTTCCCATCTATTGTGTCAAAACTTTTAACCAATCTGCACAAAGTAGTTTTCAACGCTTTACCACGGACAACGCTACAAAAAAACATAAAATCATGTTCCAACAAATGCACAGGTGTACAATGAAGCAGAGTCTTTGGTTCGCAAAATGGACATCACTGAACTTGAGACCCTTCCGGTAAGCATGTCTCAGTTGGAGGACGCTGACCGCTGCCCATCACTTTGCATGTTTGTTGTTGAAACAAATCTCATCAAAAAAATAAATATATATAAACAGGTTAAGGGGATTGAATATAGGAAAATTGTGTAAGCCTCAACCCAAACAATTTTCCTATACCAAGCTTGAGTTTGGATGACTATACGAAAACTGTTTGGGCCTCAACCCAAACAATTTTCCTATATTCAGTTCTTTTAGTTTGGATGAATATAAGAAAACTGGTTGGGGCCTCAACCTATATTCAGTTCTTATAGTTGGATGAATAATAAAAAACTGTATGGGCCTCAATCCAAACAATTTCCTATATTCAGTTCTTATATAGTTTGGATGAATATAAGAAAACTGTTTGGGCTTCAACCCAAACAATTTTCCTATATTCAGTTCTTAGTTTTGGTGAATATAAGAAAACTGTTTGGGTTGAGTCCCAAACAATTTTTGTGTATTTAGTTTTTAGTTTCGGTGAATATAAGAAAACTGTTTCGGGGAAATCAGATTCTACAAAAACTGCTGTTGTTAAAAACACTTATTTGTTTAAATCCAAATAATCAAGAAATTGTTTCAAAGCTTCGACTTCCATGTCTCAAGCTGGTTATATATGTGACTGTTTGCAAACAATGCAGGATGTGATGAGTGGCTTCACATGCCATGTGCTGGACAAGAAGGCCGCCAAGAGCCAGGTAATCGCAGTGGAAGATTCTGATTCTGAATTTCTTGAGCCTCCAAGTGCCAAATCTCCTTCGCCAGTCTTGCAGAAGACCCCGGATGCAAAGGACACAGTGGAAGAAGTGGTATCACCAGAAAAAGTTACCAACCCAAGGCGCAGGTTGTCTTTCAGCAAGATTGCGCAGAAGGTGAGGGACCTGCAGGACATGAAGAAGGCCTCACAAAGTGGCAGTGATGATGAGCAGCAGGTTGGTGAGGGGCCTCGTTGGCCTGGTTGGCCCCAACCCGTTCAAATTGGTGGCCGCTACTTTTGCAGGGCCATAAGGCTTGATTATCCAGAAGATGAACCAGCCTTGGAACCTCGCGATTATTTGCTCAATGGCCCGTATAATTGCTCTGAAGAGGAAGAGGAGGCTTGTTATGAAGATGAAAACAAGTCTCAAGGTGGCCTTGCAGAAGCTGATGAGGTGGAGGAAAGATTGGACCTTGTCCCAGCTGTGCCTGCTGAAGTGCCTTTGGAGGCTGGGGGTGGCCCATCATGGCTTTGCTGGAAGGGGTAAAACATGGAAAGTTTCCATTATATACTGTCCCTGGTTTTGTTTTGGAAATGTTTTTCGAAATCTATATACCTTGGTTGCAGGATGGAATTTTGCGCAACAGAGATCAGCGAAAACTACGGTCGGAGAAAGTGGACCATGACAAAGCCCCTGCAGTGGATGGAAGCGACACAAAGGGCAAGGGCAACAAACGCAAGAAGACTGACCGAAAGGACAAAAGCAAAAAGCACTCGTCGAACAAGTCGAAGAATGATGGTTCAAAGAAAAAACCACAGCAGAATACAACCAAACCTGCGAAGAAGAAGGCGGACCCGAAGGCTGAGAATGGAGTTTCGGAACCTCGTGGAAAAAAAAAGCCTCAACTTGTTTCCATGGAAGATCAGAAGGCCTTGAAAGAGATACTAGGTTTCAAAAATATCTGTGCTTCATTTTTCAAAGTTTTGGGAAAATTTTGATTTGATACATTTAGGCCGCAACTTGTTGAGGGATGGGCCTTGACAAAAACAGCTGTCTGAGGATTGCTGTGAAGGATGCTGAATATGGCCTGAGCTTGTATTGGACGCGTTTGCAAGTTGGGGTGAAAAACAAGACTTCGAAAAAACAGGTATGGTGCACGCCTTCAAGCTTTGAGACCTCTTTCATGAACAAGGTCTTGCTGGGCAATGCTATTGCGCCTTGGTTCCTGAAAATTGTTTTCTGTGGCAAAACTTGATGTTTGTTTTATTTGGCGTTTTGAATTTTGCTTTAGATTTGCTGCAATTCACAGCATTCACTCAACCTTTTCAAATGCGGACGCCTGTGTATATGCGCTTTGTGAAATCACCTTTTCAGTTTTGCATGAGACTTCAGGTCGCTGAACTCAAGCTGGAGCCTGATCTTACTTCTGAAGCCCTTGATAAAATTGCGAAGAAACGATTGGAGGAGATCTCACAACAGGAACCTTAGAAAATTGGGTTCCGAAAGTTTTGGTGGTATGCAACGACATACACCTTTTTCAAAAATGGAAATGAAAACACTGGCAGAATCATTGGCCGAAAGGCTATACTTGCGCCAGGCTTCCAGAGAAGCTGTTGGTGAAAAAAAGGATTTTAATTACAATATTATAGAGACCGTTTTTCTTGTTTGAAGCTTTGCCATGAAATCAGGCCAGTGCAATGGTTACAAAACTCGGGGCCAGCAAAAACATGTCTCAAATACTTTATGCATTTGCTATAAATTTTTGACAAGACTATTGGATGAAGACATGTTTGTTCAAAATAGGAGTTCCTGAGTTCTGCTTTTGAAAATGAAAAAATATAAATATGTGTCAATACTTTTTCGAACGAGACATGTGATTTGCAATCAAAAATGGGTCACTGCAATATGGTTGCTTGTAGTAGCCATGTGCATGGGAGCATTGGCTTCTGTAAGCCAGTGAGTTGCTGTGTGCAAGGAAAAAAAATGAGGCACGTGTGCTTTCCCAATAGGTTCCCAAAAAAAAAACAATGTCCCAAAAATATGGAACACAGTATCGGACTGAGTGGCCTGAGGCCCGAACATTGCTGCGGTTGGACTCGTCGGAATCTGGCGATGCTGCGTTGTCAGGCCAAAGCCTTGTTGATATTGTTGCTTTATATTTTTTTACTTTTCCACATGGAAAGTACTTGTAACTATTTACCCAAAACATTATATCGGCATGTTGCTTGGTTTTTTCAAACAACATTACTATATTTTTTTTTAAACTATAGGTGTGGAAAAATTTGGCAAGTTGTTTGGATCGGAACACAAACAACTCTATCATAAATACAAATTTTGAAGTAAATGTTTCATGAAACATTTACTTCAAAACTTATTTTAGATATGTTTCAATAGGCAAGTTGTTTGGATCCGAACCGAAACAACTTTATAAATAAGTTTTGAAGTATATGTTTTATCAAACATTTACTTCAAAACTTAGTTTAGATATGCTTCAATAGGCCAGTTTTTTGGATCTGAACCTAAACAACTAACTGTATAAACAAGTTTTGAAGTATATGTTTTATCAAACATTTACTTCAAAACTTATTGTAAATATTTTTCAATGGGCAATTTGTTTGGGTCTGAACCCAAACAACTTTGGTATTTTGATTTTTTCACCTTTGTGTCGTACGTGTCCACTACACTGAAAACTTACTGCCTGGCCATGAATCAGCTGCTCAAATAAATCCTTCAAAGGTTTTCTTAATGAATGGATATTAAGGAAAGGAAAAAATGTCTATCAATATGTCTCCTTCATGTAGGAAGTTTTCACGGACTATTTTTTAGGATGAACTGCGAAGTAGCAATGGCCATGGACAGCTGGACTGTCCCAACTGTGCTTCCTCGTCTCCTTAAAGCAAGGCTCCCAACGGTTTCTTGAGACCTGTATGGGACATGTTTTCGCTGAAGGGCAGGTTTTTGAAAAAAAATGTTTAGTTCTGCGTTCCAGGGTCTTTCAAATTTTTGTCCCATGGCCTTGGCGAAGCAAGTGTTTTAAGGTTCTCATCATTGCAGTGGTCTTTCTGTTGTGCAGCGAGAATGTGGAGAAGCAGTGGGCCCCTTCATTTATATATAGTTTTTTTTTAATACATTTTTTCCAGCAAAAGAAAGGCATGTCTTCTGTTTCGTCAAATACGTTTCTGTGTGCTGTGAGGCATTTCGCTTCGCAGAATTTTTTGCTGGTGAGGCAGCAGCAACGATGGCTCTGAAGCAGTGGGGTCTTGCAGGCGTAGCTTTTGACTACAATTTTGGCGGTCGCTACAACAATTTTTTTGAGCCAAGTGGCTTTGCGTTTCTTGCACAATTCATTTATCATTTTTTGTTGAATCATTCAAAAACTATGCTAGTATGGGGGGCCAAATAACATCATGACTTGCTGGTGTTTTTCTTTCTTTTGGCCATTGAGGTTGGCTATTTTGGCAATCCTTCGCTTACATCCATGTAGCCTCGTTATTCTTGCCCCAGTTTGCTCCTCTATGAGCTTCATGTGCTCTTCTCAAGCAGGTCGCTATTGGTATTCACCTCTGGGCAATGAAGAGTTGTGGTGGGTGAAAAGTGCCAATGTCATGTCCTGCAGGGTGACATTGCTCGCATGGCTGGCTACAGCGCTTGGTCACACTTTCATGATCGAGCAACCATCATCAGCGAAATTTGGAGACATGCCTAGGTGGCGTTTTTTCTGCGAAATCATTGCCTANCTAAACAAACTAACTCTAACAAACAAAAATAACTTACGANATTGTAGACAAANAAAAATCCGTGATTCAGTATTTACAACATCTACAACGTTTAGGTTTACAAAAAGAATATCTGGATGCGGCACTATGGGGTTCAATCATGGAAACAGACGTGCATTTGGTCGAACAGTTTCCACATCCAGAGTTTGGATCTTGGGCCGCTCACATCAGAGCAGAAAGCTAGTGCTGTTCCACTTGCTCGTACTTATGAAGACGATTGGGGAAAAAAACGATGCACTGGAAAAAAAAAGGATCTCAAATGCAGCCAGTGTTTTGGACCCCAAAAAAATGTTTGTTTTTGTCTTTATACTTTGTGTGTATACATCAACCAACAGGCTGGTGAATTCCAATTGTTTTTTCTGAAGTTTCAAAATGAATGATGCTTTTGCTTCATGAAATTTCTCGAACATTCAAGGACCTACACGAAAGCGTTTGGCTATACAATTGCTGCTGTATTCTACAAACTCCATGAGGGCATTTGGGGGCTTCGGCAACCTCAGGACTGTTTAATCCAACCATTGTCATTTTTGATTCTGACACCTTCTTTCGGCGTTGTACATTTTCATTTGTGATCGAGACTCAAGCCAGCAGGAGCAACAAGAACAAGGGCAATCCAGGAAAGATTCTGACACCACGATCCTTCTCAGAACTTTGATGGCAGACCCTTACGATCCATGGCAAGATGCTGATATGGAATCAGTACTGCAATATCTTAGAAGCAACAAAGCTTTGCGTGTGCCAGATGAATGGCGCATTGTTCTTGGAATGAACAAATGAGGATGGAATTGTGAAAAATGGTTTTTAAAAACAACAATATCTTACATCTACATGCTGTAAATGAATCTGTGAAATAAATTCCCCATTTGATCTCTTTTTAGTTGCAGCTGGCCATGCCGACCACGGGTACTAAACGTTTCCGTACTCTGGCTTCCAGATTGTGGGCTTGTGAATCAGACTGTGAAGACCTTTGTGACAGTGCAAACATGCCTTGTTCTCGAATCACAGTGGCCCATCATTTGGAAACTGATGGTCTGGAAAGAAAAATTTTGGCCTTGGAGAGGCAACGCTTGGCCCTAGAAAAAACGGTAGAAGAACTCAGGGACAAACTGAACCAGGTCACTCTTCAGTTCTTTGAGTACCGTCAGTTGGTTATTCCTTTGGGTGGGCAACCTGGTCTCAGAACACAACCTTGGACCTCAAACCGGTGGGTAGAAGACAATAGACATTTGCTTGAACTGCCTCGGATGTCTGAGTGCATAACGCAGCTAGATGAATCTGATTGTGGTGATGAAATTTTGTTTTGCCTTTGTGACCAAGAAACATGTACAGCATCTCGCATCTTAAATCATTGCGAGTGGGTGATATGCAACTTGTTTCGGAAACATCCTGCTGTTTACAAAATTGGTATCACTGAAAACCCAGTGAATAGGTGGAAGGGTCGCAGTTATAGTTACAAATTTGATCCCACTGATGACTGGCAACAAATGGTCGTGGTCTTTGTTGGGTCAGATAGTCTTCAATGTGCATTTGTTGAAGCCCACCTTATTCATCGTTTTCTTGGGCGAAGTGGCTGTCGTAATGTTAGGCCTGGTGGGGAAACTGCAAAGCCAGGCCCTGGCCCATTTTTCACTTATGTTGTTTGGAAAAGCTTGGCCCCACCATCCAAATAATTGTTCAAACAAAAATTATATAGATGAAACAGTATATAACATGATGCCTGGTATATATAAGCCTTTGGTGGTGAGGACAGGCTGGACCTTTTCAAATCACAACAAAAGGGAAATGGTGAAAAAAGACTATGCAATATGTTTGTGTCAAAATCTCCTGGGTTTTCCTCCAAATCAGTTTATATTTAAATAATGAACAACTATACAATATACTTTAATGCCATGGCCAAAAATGGAAATAACACAATTGTTTGCAATCGAGCAACCAACTGTGTTAGATTCCACTGCCTTTAAAATTAAAAATGGAAATAACACAATTGTTTGCAATCGAGCAACCAACTGTGTTAGATTCCACTGCCTTTAAGATTAAAAATGGAAATAACACAATTGTTTGCAATCGAGCAACCAACTGTGTTAGATTCCACTGCCCTTAATGCACTATAGCATCTAGATGTCAAGCTTACATTCGCTATCCTGAGGTTGGCATGGCCTGGTAAGGCACTATATGGTGAATACATGTAAATACATATAGAAAAAACAAAAAGTGAGAAAACCCATCAAAATCCTGCGTCGGATTTCGTCGGATTTCGTCGGATTACCAAAAATTCCGTCGGATTACCAAAAATTCTGTCGGATTACCAAAAATTCTGTCGGATTCCGTCGGATTTTTTTTTGGTGTTGATTGGCATTTTTTGGCCAAAATCTTACATTTTTGGTAGTTTTTTGACCAAAAATGAGCCGATGGTTAAAAAAAACAAGTTTTTGAACTTTGACTTGCCAGGCAGGTCACGTGCACCATTTCTACAAGTCCTTGCTGGTACGAGGCAAAGTGCAGGTGCCATCCACCCCATTGTGTATGCTGCAAGCTGGTGGAAACATGTGGAAACAGTTGAGATGCTGCCATTGAGACAAATACTGTTTAAAAACAACTTCAATAAAAGTCTTTACATACATTTATTTTTGGACATTGGGTTCAAAAAGACGTATTGTGAACGTTTGGCATTTTTCATATCCTCTGATTGGATTGTCCGCAGTGTGGGTGGCTCAATGGACTTGAGGAAGGACTCAAAAGCTTTGAGTTGCGCAACTCTTCAAGCTGGTTGCAGCTGGATGGAGCGCCAGCCACAACCACGGCTGCAACAACCGGCAGTCAAGGCCTGGAAAGTAAGAAAACTGTTTGGGCCTCAAACCAAACAATTTTCCTATATTCTGTTCTTATAGGTTATAGTTTGGATGAATATATAAGAAAACTGTTTGGGTATCAACCCAAACAATTTTCCTATATTCAGTTCTTATAGTTTGGGTGAATATAAGAAAACTAGTTTGGGTCCTCAACCCAAACNATTTTCTTATATAGTTACTTTTTTGCTTTCACTCGATGGCAGGTCAAGAAGGAGCTTGGCGAAGAGAGCAGCAGCCATGGGAAGATGGATGATGAACCCATTGTTCCCACACCGCACACCATGTTTTTCCGTAGAGATGGCACTGCCCATGGCAGCAGTGGCAGCAGTGGCAGTCGCGGTGCTGAAGACCAAGGAGCACTTCAGCTGCAAAGGAAGGCTGTTTTTGACCGGCTTGAGCAAGTGCAGGTGAAAGAAGCAAAGCTCAGGCAGATCTTGAAGCATGACTTGGAGCAACTTGTCTTCCAGAGCAACCAAGTCAACACAAGTGAGGCAATTGTGGAAGAGCGCATGCAGGCACGCAGGAACAAGTTGGAGGAGTACCAGCAATACGGCAAGAAGCTCCAAACAGAAAAGGACAGGCTCAATGAAAGATTGAAGCGGCAAGATGATGCTGCTGAACGTGCCAAACTTCAGCAGTTCGCGGAGTATGAGAAACAACTCGCTGCCAAGACTGAGGAGCTCCATCGCTTGCAAGATGAGGACAAAAACAAATTGTTCAAGTACGGGCAGAAGCAGCAGTCCCTCAAGAAGACAGAGGAAACCTATACGCAGATGAAGCAGAAGCATGCAGAGGCAGAAGCTGAGGTGAAGAAGTATCAGCAAGAACTGGGTTTGCTGCAGAAGGAAGTTCTTCTTGAAAAAAAGGCTGCCAATCAAGAAGAGAAGGTAAAGAATGATGAGCAGGCTGCAGACCTGGCTGACAAGCTGCGGATTGAGTTCCAGCAGCCTATCCAGCCACCAATGCCTGACCCTGCAGAACTGCCCTTGGGGCCAAGCTTTGAAGAAGAAGAAGAGAAGGCAAAGCTGGATCGCGAAAAGGAGGTACACCAGTTGCAAATGCATGAAGAGTTCATGCAGAAGCAGCAACTAGCACATCAAGAGGCGTTTCTGCATCAACAGCGCTTCATGCAGCAGCAGCCGTTTGTGCAAGCACATGTGCATCAACAGCAGTTTGTGCAGCCACAGCTGCATCCACAACAGTTTGTGCAGCCACAGCTGCATCCACAGCAGTTTGTGCAGCCACAGCTGCATCAACAGCAGCTCATGCAGCAGCAGCATCAACAACAAGTGCAGCAATGGCATGCAGCTGAGTTGCAAATGCAGCAGCAACAACAGTTGGCAGAAGAAGCACTCCGGCAACAACGCATGGCAGAGCAGGCGGCTTACCAAGAAGAAATGGAAAAACAACAAGAAATGGAGCAGATGCATCACGAAGAACGAATGGCTGAAGAAAAAAGGGCCCATGAAGTTGAAGAGGCAAAGAAACAACAAGCTCAAGAAGAAGAAGAAGAAGAACAAAGGCAGATGCAGGAAGCAGAACAGGCAGCTCAAAGGAATGCAGAACTTCGATCTCACTTGGAGAAACACATGGCTCAGCATCAGGAGCAACACCAGCAGGTGCAAGTCTTGCTGGCAAGCATGGCAGCTTCCAAGCGTGAGATTGCGAAGATGGAGGAGGAGCTCGAAGGTGCCGATGCCAAAAAACCACGTTTTTTGGCGCCAACTGCAAAGCCCTTTGCGGTGGGTCGGATTGAGTCAGGTAGGTTCCTGAAGTCTCCAGTGCCAGCTGGGTTGCGACAGTCCTTGACCCCTGGAGCTCCACCTGCAACGCCTTTGCCGCCTGCCAAGGCTGCTGGATCCTACACCCCACCTGCAGGGGTCAGGGTGCCTCCGAAGCAACTTGGAAGAATTATAAATGGATTGAAAAACATACATATAGAAGGCATGTTTCAGAAACCTGCCTTCTATATGTATGAAAAGTTTTTGTTTTTCCTCGAAAAAATACAAAAATACATATACATATACATATACATATACATATTCATATACATTTACATATTCATATACATATACATTTACATACATACATACATACATACCTACATACATACATATATATATATAAATATAAAATGGAAAAGTGTCATTCAGTTAAACAAAAACAAAAACATATGAAAATGTAAGTGTTTATAAACACTCACTTTTTCATATGTAATTGTTTTTGAAAAATGACACTATATCTTTTATTTTTCCCTAAAAACAAAAATGTTTGGATGCTTTGCTTTGCTTTGTCCTGTTCTGTCCTTGTTGTTTGCTGTCCCTGCGTTTGTATGCTGTCTCTCCTCTGCGTTTGTTGGAAAAAATTTTGAAAAATGCGTGAGAAAAATACTTTATATATCCACATTTGGTCGATAAAAACTATTGGAATATTTGTGGGTAAAATTTGACCTTATATATATATATATAAACTGAATTTTTTCTTTATATATTTAAATTATTATTTTTAGAAAAAACAAAAGGTCATTCAAAACCAGGTTGGATGATGATGGTGATGATGGGTTTTTGCAACGTCTTCACCTGGAGCTCGATGATAAGATGGGGTTGAACCAGCTGGTCGAGCATGCAAAGTTTCCTGAGCATTCCTCGGCCACGCCTAATGTGAAGAATGCACAGCCTGAAGCTCTTCCAGCTGCTGCTCCAGCTGTGGCGAAGGCCCAGCCTGAAGCTCCAGCTGTGGTGCAGGCCCAGCCTGAAGCTCCACCTGCTGCTCTGAAAGTTGGTGCAGCGCCTGCTGTAGTGAACTCGATGACGCACCCAGCAGCTTGGGCGTGGTTGCATCGCAACTGCCGGGCGGACGAGCCGAAGGTACCTCAAGAGGTACTGGACGACTGGTTAGCTGGGGGGACCCGGAAGAACAAACTTCTTCATAGCTTCGTCCAGCGAGTATACCAACCCAACCAATCGCACCAAGTCACAGCCTTGAGACTTGAGGCGTGGAACAAGATACGCCAGGTGACGAAGGACTTTACAAGGAGTTTTCAGGGATTCGAGTGGAAGACCGAAGATGAGCTCAAGAAGATGGATTGGTCTGAGATACTTGTTGTTTGCTGTTTCATCAGTTTTTTATCATATGTAAACTGATCAAACCGAAATGGAACCCTGATGACCTGATCACATGTTTTTGTTTTGCCCTGTCCTGATTTGCAAAACTAAGGGCGAAGATCAAAGGAGCAGTGGCATACTGCAAAGGCAAAAGGTTGACAAAACAATGCCTGTACGAAAAGAAGGACAAGTACTTGGTTCAAGTCACCGACACTGTGGAGCAACTTTCTTTGCAAAAAGTTTATTTGGTCATTCCCATTTTTTTGGTTTAGGTGAATAAAAGAAAAGTGTTTGTGCTGCAACCCAAACAATTTTCTTTTATTCAATTTTTAGTTTGTAGGTGAACATATATATGAAATTTGTTTGGGCCTCAACCCAAACAATTAACCGATGTTCAGTTTTAAGTAAGCATAGGAAAATAAAAAATTGGTTGGGTCTCAACCCAAACAATTTTTCGTGTAACATAAGTATATCTAAATATATACATGTTATGTCTAAACATGTATATATATATATATAGATATTCAATTTTTGTTTGGGGTCTCAATCCTCGACCCCCCAAAAAACTCAGGCAGTGCCACGAAAAGATGAGAGAGTTGGAGGAAATTATGGCAGGTGAAGGTATTTTCGCAGAAGACTTTTCCCTTGGGCTGGGCGACTTTTTGGAGCTTGGAGATGAGGAGCAGAAAGGCAATCAAATGGCTGTTATCCAAAATGGAGCTGATACAAATCAACAACAAGGTGAACAACCTCGCAAAGTTACAAAGGAAGCCTTTCCAAGCATCGACTCCCAGCTTGGTGCTGCGGAATTGGTGGGGAAATACAAGAAGGCAATTTTGAACCGTCAAGCTGCCTACCGGGACATCCACGAAAAATGGGCGGCAGCTTCTCCAGCCACTGGGCAGTTGCTTGGCCAGTTTTCAGTCCGTTTGTTTTGGTGGAACAGGTTGTTTTTTTTGAAAAAAAACAATGAGCCCAGGTCTGAGTGGCAAGCTTTGGAGAAGTCAAACAGTTTCTCAGCTTGTTGTTTCTAGCTGAAGGCTTTTCATTGTGACATTCCCTTTTTTCAATGGAATGCTGGCAAAAAAATGCCATAAAAAAACAACAGAAAGAAATGGATTGTGAAGAAACCATTTTTCCTTGCAGGAAATTTGGCAGACCAGTACAAAGCGATTTGCAGCCTTGAGCAAAAGCAAGCCGGTGTAAACCCTGAGAACAAATCGGTGTATGCGGCGATCTTCCAGGAAATCCAAGGGTGCTGTGTCCAGTTCAACAACGAACTAAACGCGGTGAAGGTGCACCTGCCAAAGGCGGCGGCGAAGAGTCGTGCCAATAAAAGGAAGAGTGGAGATCGAGATCTGACTAAACCAAAGGAAGAAGCAGAAACCTGAAACCTGTACAGTCCAACGTTGGTGTGGGCAGTCACAATGGGGGGGTGGGCAGAAATTGCCCGAACAAAGAAGGAACCCACATCCTATTGGTTAAAAAAATTGTACCTGAATAAGATATTTTTTGTGTATATAAAAAATTATATATGTATTTTTATTTACATATATAAATATATAGACCAAAAATGGAAAAACATAAAATTAACAAATTGTTTTTTGTCCAGGTTTCTTTTGCTGTCAGTTCTCCGTCTGTTGCTGCATTTGTCTGCCTTTTTCGTTGTTTGCATTTTTACTTTCAATTTCAATATTGCGATGTCACCAAAAAAATGTATATATACAAAAATATTTTTAGATATGTATATATATTTATATGTCTGAGTATTTACAGTTTTTTGTTTTTTGACTCACACAGTTTTGACGGGGTTCCTTTTTTGTTTTTGACAGCTGTGATGAGCGCAGCTTCCAGGTATGCGTTGCCTGTACCTGTTGTCAGAAAGCAACAGTAGATGATGGCAAGTTCGACAAGAGCGGAATGGCTGTGGAGCGACTGTGGCGTTGCTGGCCAGTGGAATATAAAAAAACATTTGCGCATCCGTTTTTGCAACAGTACGTGTTTCTGCTATATATGCCTCCATGTTTCGTCGGTTTTCGACCCCCTCGCAGGTGAGCTATCAATCAAGAAGATCTTGAAGGAGTACATCGTTTCTGGACGTACTATAGCCTTGATTTTTTTGGGGNTTGTAATTTTTCTATATCCATCCAATGTTTGACGTCTTTTTTCGTATATTTCCTTCTGAGTTGTAGATCATGAAAACCAATGGTTTTCAGGAAATACGAAAAAGAAGTCAAACATTGGATGTGTATAGTTCAAATTACAAAACAATGTGTTCTGCAGTGCAACTTGTGTAAATATACAAACATGATGTGAAAGCTGAATATTTTAAACTAATATATTTGTCTTTGGCGAATCTCTCTATATATCTATATATATGCCAAAGTCTTTCTTCCACAGTTTTGCCATCAAACCAAAAAGATATTTGTCCATGTCATACTTGTGTGCTCAGGCTTCAAATGCTGAAAAAGCTTCGGAAAGCAGCTTTCGGCAAGTGTCCACAATGCTACCTGGAGCCCCAGGATTCAATGATCTACAGCAATTGTCGCTGGCGCACGCTGCAAAGGGAAGCAAAGAAGAAGTTTTTGTCCGTGAAGTTGCCAATATTGGTGAGATCTTACCGTTGAAGATAGAAGCAAGGCAGCTGCAAAGCATAAATAAAAGACACTACGTGGTTCCTGTGCGCATGGTTGTGGAATACTTGGCCGAGTTCTACCCGCACAAATTACTACCTTCTCCAGCTCTCGGTGATGTCGAGAAGATCTTAACTGATTTCTGGGCCTCGTTCAAAGTTCTGCACCCGAATCACCCGGTGTATCAAAAATACAATGGTACATTGAAAAACTGCATACCCATGAAAATTCACAGTGACGAGGGAACAGGTTTACGAAAATCCGCAGTGCTCCAGGTGAGCTGGGGACCGGTGCTGACCCAAACAGGGAATTCGCTAGATCGCTATTTTTTCTGGACCTGCATGAACGCTGAAGATTACAAAGCTTATAA
Organism: Breviolum minutum Mf 1.05b.01; assembly: GCA_000507305.1. Taxonomy (NCBI): domain Eukaryota; class Dinophyceae; order Suessiales; family Symbiodiniaceae; genus Breviolum; species Breviolum minutum. The sequence continues at coordinate 1,692 of DF245447.1, read as the reverse complement.
CAAAGGTTACGCAGCTGGAAATGAAGTGTTGGACGAACTTGCAGAAATGTTGGCTGGGGAAACTACATCACTTTTTGAAACAGGTGTGAAGTGCAAGGGCATGACGTTCTATCTGTGCTGGGTTGCCTTAGAAGGAGATTTGCCGGCGCAAGCCAGAGCTTTCCATTGCAAACGTAATTTTGGGTGCGTTCCTAATGCAATGTGTTACTGGTGCCTGGCAAATGACAACGACTACCCTTTTACAGATCCTTCCAGGACAGCCTTGTGGCGCTCTACGTTGTCGGCCTCACCACCTTGGACTGGAAGTTCTCCGAGCCCTTTCTTGAAAATTCCAGGTGGGGATGCTGATGTCTTCTTGGCGAAGGACCTCTTCCACCTATGTCATTTGGGAGCAGTGAGAACATTTGCTGTCAACGCACTCTGCTTTCTGGTTTCGGATAACCATTTTGCGCCTTGCATGATATATTTTTACATTTTGGGAACGTTTTCAAGTTTTTTTGGTTGAACCATCTTTTATTTTCGATGTATTATCAACACTGAAAAATGAGTTTCTGTACGTATATCTCGTTGTATATATATATATATATACAAATATATTCATATATATATATATATATCTGTATATATTTGAATATACATCCATTTTAGATTGTACAAACCCTTTCAGGATGGAAACAGTGTCCCTTCACAGCTTGCTTCAGCGTATGCTGCCTTTTCACAGTACTGCAAAGCAAAGCGTTTGTATCCCCTGGTCAAACATTTTACAAAAGACAATACTGGTTGGACATCGATGCGAGCCTACCCAGAATGTTCATGGAAGGGTTCGGACACACGGTTGTTGCTTGGATTCCTGGTAGCCCATTTGGAGCGGCCACAGGTTCAAGTCAGAGGCATAGCTTCATCTGTTTATATTGCTTTGAAAGCGATTGATGACTTTTTGCGAACTGTGTTTGGTGAGAAGGATGAGAGGGGCTGTCGTTTGGCCATGTGGACAAAATGCATGGCACAGTCAGCACTTGCGAAGCTCGAACTGTTTTTGAATGAGTTCTACAAGTGCGCATGCTTGTGCCATGCGCAAAGGCTTTGCTTTTTCAACCTCACTCCAAAATTTCACTACTTAGGTCACATATGCGTTGATATGAATTTGCAACTGCAGCAAGAAGATCTACTTTACGTGCTCAACCCAGGCCTTTTTGCCACACAGATGGCCGAAGATGCCACTGGCCGGTCATGTCGCATGGCGAGGACTTGCCATGCAAGGACGTCAAGCCTGCGAGTAGCCCAAAAGTGGCTGATCGCTTGCAAACTCTTTTGGGAGGAGGACAAGGAAAAAGAAAGCAGCCAACGCATGCAAAGTACATTGACTTAAGATGACTGGCCAGGTCAGTTTGCAGTTCAAACATGTTTTACGAAAGCACCATCATCTTGAAGTATTTACGTTTATATACACTTACAGTTTTTTGTTTTGGCAAACACTTGCTGCTGCCCGGTGTTGGCATGTGGTGTTGAAAGAACCTTGTCCAGTTCTTATATAGTTTGGATGAATATAAGAAAACTGTTTGGAAATCAACCCAAGCAATTTTCCTATATTCAATTTTTATAGTTTATGTTTCGCGGATGACGTTGGAAAGTGAAATCGACATATATATATATATGGATTATATATATATACCAGATTCGATGGGCGATGCA
>DF245446.1:4913-15765 GCA_000507305.1 Breviolum minutum Mf 1.05b.01 | reverse complement strand
TTCTCTATGAAAGAACATGAAAGTCTGATGGGTATAACAACACCAACAACAGGTGAACTGTCTGGAACCTAGTAGCCCGTATCTTAGAATGGTCTGGATCTTAAATGAGAAGAGCCTGGAGCTTAACTTCTTTGTCCGATCTACAAGAAGGGGTGTGAAAGTTAGGTCTAGTAGGTGTAGATCTCCTTGATGATGGAATGAGGGAGTGCTGACCTGGTGTTTCTTTGTTTTGTTTGTTTTTGGGGAGAATAGACAGCCACTGTGTTTGCTTTGGAAGAGAACCAGTTTAGGTTCTGTTTAGACTGCGTAGCTCCGTGTTTAGAAGATAGTTTGCTGAGTTTAGCAAAGCTTAGACTTGAGGAAGTCTGGAAGAGTTTCACTGAGCACACTAAACGTGTGGATGTTTGGCTCAAGAACGACAGTGAAAAAGGTCCGTAATTCTCTTACGTGGTTTTCACAGATAGACCCTTCCGCTGTTTGCTTCCAAAGAAAGTCAAGATCACCAAGGAAATGAGATTTGCGCAGCATTGTGTTGCAGCAGCATCTCAACTGCTCACTCCACAGCCAACGAGTGCGTTAAAAAATGCTGGAATGCAACGTATCTTCGCTGCCTTACGTGCCCCAGTGCATGCAAACTTTCAGTTTAAGGACGACTATACAACCAAGCTGCTTGGGGCCTGGAAAGCTACAGAAGATGTCTAGCAACCCGGAAGCTCAATGCCCAGATCTTCCTGTTGTGGAAGAGTTGCACAATTCTTTCAAACGGTGGGAGCAACAACCCAGAGTTTGTCCTGCTAAACCTAGGAGGCCTTTGTAGGGGCCTGCAAAAGTAAGGTCTTGACAAGGTGATCCACCTGTGATAATCCACTTCAGACCAGGATACGCCTCGATGGTACTTCTAAGGACTTGACAGTTATTGGCTATTAGCGAGTGAACGTCCTTGACATAAAGGGCAGCAGTCCCTTGCAGGGTAAAACTCCACTGTTCATCTGCCCTGTAGCCAAACTCAGCACATACAACGGCTCGAACATCAATGTCATTTTCAGCAAGGATTGCTGCAGCAGGAGCATACCCTTATTTCCTGGTAAGCGTCGGCACTACTGAGGAAACTCCATCAAATAGTGGTATGACTCCGTAGCCACCATTTGTTTGTGCCTGTGCATTGGTCTCGTTTTGGTCAAATCCAGTCTGTTGATCAGCCAGCAGCTGCTTTGATTCATTTGCTTTGGTGGTCTGACAGGCTTCTTCTTTGAGGTCTAAGTCATTGGCAGGATCAGTTTCGACGGAAGCCCTGAAGCGGGCTGCATCAAAGCTTGGTTCTTTCTCTTTTTCTTACACAGTATGCAAGGTATGCAAAATTTGGAGCTGAGGCGGGCCAAGAGTTTCTTCGTTTTTGGTCTTCTGGCGACCCGTGCTCCCCTGCCTTCAAGTCAAGGTCAACCTCCTCAAAAGGCCGCTTGGCTTTTCTGGTTGGAGCATGAAGCATTTCTTCATCAGCAGATGTGAAACAACAAATGGGATCACTTGGCGGTACGTTACTCTGGACCTCCTTCTCTAAGTCAATAGCGCCATGTTGTTTGTCATCATTTTCACCCTTATGGGGTGCAGGAGCGTCCAGTTTATCTCGTGGCAGTTCATTTTCAAATTCGATAGCTGCAGGATTGGGCTCTCCGCTTGAATCTTTCGGATGGCAGTCCTTGTCACCTATAATCGGGTTGACTTTTGCAGCTGCTCCTTTGCTAACAGTGGAAGCAACTTCTTTCTTTTTACTACCGCTTCGCTCAGACTGCTGCATCAAGCCAGAGGCACGTGCTGCTTTTGGTCGGTTGCTTCTAGTTCTATGATCCCGCTTAGTAGCATCAGCTTTCACCCTCGGGGGTCTCGAGGAAACTCTATTCTTCCGACTTGTACTTCCGGATGGATGATCACCGAGCAACTCAGAACGATCATGAAAGAAGGATTTAAGATTCCTGCCGGGAGATCCCAAATTCTTGAGTTTTGGCATCAGAAAATTTCTCTGTCTATAGGAAGCACTCCTACCAGCAACCTGAATTGGCTTAGCTTGTCTCTCGACTCGAGGGACTCGTCCCGCAACAACATCCAAGTCAGCAGTTCTGAGAACTGGCTTTTTGCCTGTTCCGTCTGTCAAGAGTAAGCCTGTAACTGATAAAGACCGATAAAGTTCTCGAGTGATTTTTTGAACAGCTTTCAGAGAATCGTATACAGTTTGAGGCTTGCCTTGTGAGCATTCAACCAGCCAATAATGACGATTGTTTCCAGCCGCTATGTTGGAGCACACTAAACCAACCACTTCAAGACCTAAGTCAATAAGAGAAGTGTCAGCAAGCAAAGAAGCAATATCACTCAGCAGTGGAAAAAAATCATCCTGAAAAACAGGATATGGTCGAAATTCAAGGTACGCCCATGGGCCGAAGTCAACAGCAGTAGTAACAAATTCTGCTCTGTCACATGTAGGCGCATGCCAATTGTTTGGAAAAGAGCTAACAAAAGGGGTTGCTTCTTCAAGCGTTGTTTTAAGGTTAACCCATTCATCACTTTTCCAAGTGACAGCTGTTGAAAATATCGGTGATGCACCTACAGCCTTTGCGTGGCAAAAGGGGCAAGCAAGTGACACTTGGGCGAAAAATTCATCACAGGCGATGGGCAACAGCTCAACAATCGCTCTCAAGGCAACAGTTGCATCATCAGCTAAATTAGGGGTGATCTTGCCAAGGTAAGACCCAGCAGCAAGGGCTAATTCCGCTCTAGTAAAGGGGTAGGCGGTAAAAGGATCGCTTTTAACAAACCATCCCTTGGAGATAGCAACTACCGCAGCCTGTCTAACATCAATGGAAACCATAGAGTCTTTCCATGGTGCGAGTGCAATCATTCTGAGAGACACAGTGAAGAAACACAGAGTGGAATCCATGGCCAGTAAAAACTGAACTGCAAATTTTTCAATGTCATTTCTTTTCTGATTTGGCACCTGTGAGAGCCACTTCTCGCCAGCATCCCTGACAAGCTGAACAGCTTCTGCCTGGATTTGAATCTCTTTTGCAAGGATAGGTTCATTGATTCTTTTCTCTTCTTCATTGATGATGCTTTCAAGGTCAATCATAGGCACATCAGTTGACTGATTCTTGACACCGGTAGCAACATCATGAGGCTCCTTCTCTGCAATTATCGAATTTGGAATGCCTGCCCTACGTAGAGGATATTTGGCTGCCGGTGCTTTGCCTCCCTTGGGCACAAAAAAGTCACTCAGGATACTACTATCCTTTCCTCCTTTTGATGGCTTCCTGACCATATCTTTGGGAAGGACGACTTATGCCTACTAGGTGGTAAAGACTTGCTGTTTCCATTACCAACTTTGTGCTTGCTGGGAGTACTAGGAAACTGACCAACACTTTTAGACCTCCGCGTTTTGGGCATCTCCTTATCATTCTGCTCAAGAGGAGTGATCAGAGATGTCCCTACCAAACTGTTAACACTAGGCCTGGCAGTCAAAATTTCGTTCGGAGCAGCTGGATTTGCAAAATATGTAGCGACTTGATGAGTACAATTTGCATCAGATTGCTTGTCGTCGGAACAGTTAGCCTGTGACCTAGCATTCAGCTTAGGAGGAGGGGAATCTTCAAGCATCCGAACCTTGGCAATTTGGTCAAGAGTTTGTGCAATACTTGTAATTATTCTCTTCCCTTCAGTTACCAATTGAACAGGAGAAGACTCCTCAACATCCTGCTGACAGTTGCCAAAGGCAGTATTGACGTCTTCAGGAATTTCAGCGATGACTTCTAATGTCCGTTCTTTACCGTCATCAGTCCTCCTAAGCTCTTCATCCTCCCGAGCAAGTGTAGGAGGGCTTTTCAATTCCAAGTGTAATTTTTTTGGAGGATCATCCCTCTTGTCAACCTCAGTGGACAGCAGAGGAGTTGAGAACTGGTGGAAAAGAAGGAAAATCCGGGGAGGTCAGCAGCAAGGCTGGCAGCCTGATAGCCACGGTGAACCGGAACTTGGCCGAGATCCTTGAAAGATATCCCGTAGACTTGGCAGCCATGACGGATGAGATCACGAAGTCTGTGAAGAGCTTGGAGGGGATCATGAAAGAAGGTTTGGAGAAGAAAAGACCTGCAGAGGGTCCACCTCCAGTTCCAGTAGAATTCAAGAGGGTCAAGTTTCAACATCCGGAGACGAAAGAGGAGCATGAGGGCACGGAAGTGGAACGTGACCAAAAGATGGCACAATGGTGGGCTGAGATTGCTGCGGTGTCAGCAAAGAGCGGTAGTGTGACAATGAATCCTGGACAGCCAATGCCACCGCCGGGTCTGGCCCCACCATCGGGACTCCGATGACGCCTGTGTCGGGTGATGGCAGTATGCCGATCCCGTCGTATGGATTTCCACCACCACTCCCACCGGGATACTACTATGGTCCTCCTCCGAATTTGCCCGCTCCAACGGGTATGACGCCCGCTCCAACGGGTATGACAGCTCCTGCTATGCCCGCCGCGACGGGTCCATCTCCGTGAAGACGGTTGGAGATCTTTGTAGATGATTTGTGATTGACAAGAAGATTCGGGAGCGTAAGTCTCTAGGATCGTATCGTCAGGATTTCAAGTTTGCGAGCTGAAAAGAAAGTGTGTTTTGCAAAGAATTGCAGATGCAGAAGTGGATAGCATTTCAGTTTTGTCCTGAAGAGAGTTGTGCCTTTCTTTTGAAGTATTTTTGGGATTCATATCAGACTTGAACATACATGTGTTTGGCTCAAAGCTTTTGGAAGAAGTCTTTGAACTTTTGATGTCAAATGACAGAGGTTGCGAACTTTCGGTTCACACCTACCNCTGGATACAAGATTTGCAATCTTTTGGTGAACTATGAGCAGAATATTGAAGCATTGATGTTGCAAGAGGAAGTACACCTCGCCATATGAGAGCAGTGGTTTGCAGAGTTGGTTTGGTCTTTGGAAAAGAGATGAAAAAGGAGAGTTGCATCATCAAACATGATTCAAATTTGCTTATCATTTGAGAGATGTGGGATGAGAATCCATGTTTCATTTAGATTTGCATCTTGAGAATTGATTGATGAAATTTGCATAGCTCTCTGGTTCAAATTTTGTCCGTGCTTTGAGACGTTGTGTTTTTCTCGAAAGTCATGGAGGGTTTGGATTTTATCACTCTTTACGTTGCACTTTCCCAAGGGCAAGTTGACAGCATACTTGGAGGTGGTGTGGCAATGCCACAGGAGTCATCTCAAAGGTTTGGCCTTAGGACCAACAAGGAGGATGCAGTCCATCGCAGTCATGATGTTGCTGAATGGGAACGTCTCTATGTGGCTCGTAGTGGTGAGGGTGGTGAGGTTCTCACTCACAAGGATTTTATTGTCTGCACACTTCGAGTGTACGCCATCGGGTACCTCCAAAAGAGCATTGGAGAAGTGTTGGTTCGGACAAAGCCAACCGAGTACAGATGGAGAGGCGGAATTCAACATAAAGAGGTCATGAGTGATGGGAGAGTTTTATATGAGATCACCAACTATGAAAGAATCCTCTAGAAAGGAAAGGTGAATCCAATTCCGATGTACAGCCAAGAAAGCTGTTGTTTTTCAAAGGTGGGTAAAGCATCCCACGCCTCGAAGCCGATGAAAAAGATTTAAAGAAATCAGTGGGAGATTTTGCAGAAAGAACATTCAACAGATGTCTTTGTTTGGACATGTCTTCAGATTGCATTTCTGGGATCCACGTTGATTTCATGTCATTTCTCAAACGTGTGCATGCATATGGTTCAAGCAGGGTTTCTTTTGCCATAGTGTGTTTGGGAACATGTCTGATTCTTTTGAATTGGTTGAAGGAATGGAGGAAATGTATTTTGGAGCTGATCAAGTTTCCATTCCAGAGTCAGATGATTCAGCTGGAAGAGCCCAGTACTACGTGGAATCAAATGTGTATGAACCTGAGGATGGTGAGAATGCCCCAGGTCTTGGATCCAATTCTGAGGTGACGACTGGTGAAGCTTCTACAGCTCAGCTTCCTCTGATTGTGTCAGGTTGCTTCATCACAACTTCAGGCAAGTGTTTGCATACTGCTGTTTGCCATCATGGCAAAAGAGCTGAAGTGAAGACCTTAGCAGTCAAGATTTGCACGAAGTGTTTGTCGAATGACATCAAGAGTTTTCCACACACTTCTGAAGTTTATGTGGATTGGAATGACTGTGTCCATCAATCCCGAGTTTGTGAAGATTTTCATCGTAGATATAGTCATCTCTCAGACATTGCAGTCAAGAGGATTGTGAAGAAGTGTAGGCATTGCTTTTGAGCATAGATCTCAGCAGGACATCTGGGAGGTCAAAGAGATGCCTTTTGAGTGGTTTGTGCAAGTTGCATTTTTCATGTACTTCTGAGAAGCCGTGTGTTGATTTCAGATGTTTGCATGTCTGTGGCTCAAGCAGGATTTCATTGTGAGTTGTGAATCAACAGCAGAGTCACTGGAAGTGAAAGAATGTCTGAGACACCTGATGTTAGTATGGACCTGTTAGAACTGGAAGATGGATTGGTGGTCCATGACTCAGAAGATGCAGGTGTGCGCCAACCAAACATTGAAAGTGTTTTTCCTGAAGAGGAAGGTGAGGAAGAGTCTCCCCTTGAGGAAGACGATGTGGTTTGGACCCCGTTCTTAGGACCAAATCCCATGACAGAGATTGAGTTTCTTTTCGAAGATCTGTTCCTTGGGGAAGTCAGTCATGTTATCACCGAACCTCTGCAGCAAGTACTTGGAAGTACTATGGATGCCTATGAGTGGACTTTGGTAAGACACTTGGATGAGGTATTTCGATTCAAGTTGCTGAAGAGACATTTTCAATTTCAGCTATATATCACGCATGATTCAACCTGGCAGAGAGTTTCATACAGTTCGACTATTGAGGAGGAGCTGAATAGATTTCAAGAAAGAACTCGTCTTTCTCGGTATTGCCTTAGGTTGAGATTGAATCCAGGTATCACACCCACGAATTGTGGACGACCGTAAGAGATCCCAGATGAAGTGAAGGCTTTGAGGAGGACAGTGAAAAAGATGCAGTCAATGTTGCATGACTTGAAGATGAAGATTTCAAGAGCTGAGAGTTGCATGCAACTTTGATAATCTGGAGTTTAGGGTTTAGGATTTTTCTTTCGCGGCAGTGGCCCTCTCAGGAACCGAGAATCCAAAACATGGAGTTTAGGGTTTAGGGTTTAGGGTTTAGGGTTTGGAAAATTTCGCGAGAGTTTCCTTCCCCAGATGCATCTTTGTTGAGTGAAGACAGGGTTGTCAGATAGGCAGATGATTTCATTCAGATGTCATGGATCATGATGTGCATTCTCAGATGTTTGTTTCATGAGATGTTGATGAATGGAGTGGAGCTGCCAGGGTAGCGCATCCACAAAGAAGATGGGTTTGTTTTGTTGGAGCAGCCGGGGTAGCGCATCCACAACATGTTGCATGTCATGTCAGAAGTTGTCTTGCAGGTTTCATGTGGCAGATGTTGTGTCATGTTGTTGCATGATGAGAACAAGCAAACAACCATACCCAGATGATGACATTGAGCTTGTTCATCTTGAGAGAACTTGTTTCTCTATGAAAGAACATGAAAGTCTGATGGGTATAACAACACCAACAACAGGTTAACTGTCTGGAACCTAGTAGCCCGTATCTTAGAATGGTCTGGATCTTAAATTAGAAGAGCCTGGAGCTTAACTTCTTTGGCCGATCTACAAGAAGGGGTGTGAAAGTTAGGTCTAGTAGGTGTAGATCTCCTTGATGATGGAGCTAGGGAGTGCTGACCTGGTGTTTCTTTGTTTTGTTTGTTTTTGGAGAGAATAGACAGCCACTGTGTTTGCTTTGAAGAGAACCAGTTTAGGTTCTGTTTTAGACTGCGTAGCTCCGTGTTTAGAAGAGAGTTTGCTGAGTTTAGCAAAGCTTAGACTTGAGGAAGTCTGGAAGAGTTTCACTGAGCACACTAAACGTGTGGATGTTTGGCCCAAGAACGACAGTGAAAAAGGTCCGTAATCTTCTTACGTGGTTTTCACAATATGTCAGAAAGAATATCAAAAGATATGTCAGAAAGATGTCCGCAAGAATGTCAGAAGATATGTCAGAAAGAATGTCAAAAGATATGTCAGAAAGAATGATAAAAGATATGTCAGGAAGAATGTCAGAAGATAAGTCAGAAAGAATGTCAAAAGAAAGGTCAGAAAGAATGTCAGAAGATATGTCAGGAAGAATGTCAGGAGATATGTCAAAAAGATATGTCAAACAGAATGCCAGAAGATATGTCAGAATGGCAAAAGATATGTCAGAAAGAATGTCAGAAGATATGTGAGGAAGAATGGCGAAAGATATGTCAGAAGATATGTCAAAAGAATATGTCAGGAAGATATGTCCCAAAGAATGTCGGAAGAAATGCCCGAAGACAGAACAGAAAGAATGTCAAGATATGTCAGAAAGAATGTCAGAAGATATGTCAGAAAGAATGTCAGAAGACATGTTAGGAGATATGTCAGAAAGAATGTCAAAAGATATGTCAGAAAGAATGTCAGAAAATGTGCCAGAAAGAATGTCAAAAGTTATGCCAGAAGTTTTGTTTTTTGAAGACGTCAAAAGATATGTCAGGAAGAATGTCAGAAGATATGTCAAGAAAAAAAGTCAGAATATGTCAGACAGAATGTTAGAGGATGTGTGTTACTCACAAGGCAAGTGCTTGTGGGTCATGCTTCACAAGACCGAAAACTTTACTATAGGAAATGCAGTAAAGCTCATGTTGTGTCATTTGATGTTGCACATAGTGCTAGCTTCACTTTTTGCGTGAAGCAAGTGAGTTTGGTTTTGCAGCCATGGAGGAGTGGTGCTACCAGTTGACTTTAGTTGGTGCTGAGCATCTACGTTTGCATGGAGCCGCCTAGCACTTTGCATGCTGGCGATTGTATGTTCATTGTGCTAGAGGTTGTGGAGGGAACCTTGTGGTATGTGGCGTATGAAGAGAGAGCTATTCCAAATGCGGAGGGCGAGCAAGAGTTGGAGCAGCGTGCTCCAGTCTTTCGAACTTTGGCGTCTTTTTGGGAGGTTGGAGTGCACGAGTGGCAGACTAATGCAGTGCCGAGCAGGGCCAGTTACACCGAAGAGGTGCAAGAGGCACAGTGGCAAGCATTTGACTTCATGGTTTGCACACGCCATGAGATGTAGTTGCGGCTGTGTGCTCACTTGCATGGCATCTTGGGACTCAACTGCTTTTTTGGCGGGGCGGTCTGATGCATGTGGTGTGTGTGTGTGTGTGTGTGGAGCTACAAGCTCTTTGCATCTTTGGTCTTAACTGCTTCTTGGCGGGGCTGTCCGATGCAATCGAATGCAACTGTAGAATTGCCGTTTGACAGGCGCAAAGTTGTCATGAATATTACTTTTGCTGCGTGGGGTGAGATAGAGTTTGTGGAGTGGCTTTTGTGTGAAGCTGTGGATGCTATGTTTTGTCTTTGATATGTCAGAAAGAATGTCAGAAGATATGTCAGAAAGCGTGTCAAAAGATATGTCAGAAAGAATTTCAGAAGATATGTCAGAAGATATGAAATGCCCGAAGATAGAACAGAAAGAATGTCAAAAGATATATCAGAAGATATGTCAGAAAGAATGTCAAAAGATATGTCAGAAAGAACGTCAGGAGATGGCTTCCAGTCAGTCTGCGAAGTTGAGAGTAACAGAACGCATTTCAGGAGATGAGTTATATGTCCACCCTGACCTGACCCGATCAGGCTGACATAGGTCCGATGGATGCGGCTCACCAGTATCACTAAGCCAAGGAAACCTGGAATCGGTGTTCTCGGATACCCCATCCTCCCCATCATTTTCTCAATGACAACCCGCACCTGACAACCTCCACCCAACATGTCATGGAGGGGATCACTCGAAGTAAAGTAATTGTTTGTTTTTGTCTTTGCTTTGAAGGTACCCGGTTCTTGTTCTGATTCCTGACATTAGGAGCCTCATTGACCGACAATGCCTGGAGCTGGCTCGGCTTTCGCGGAAGCAAAGTTCAGGTCTTGTTCCTTTTATTTTGTTTGTCCAAAGTCTCTAGATTGCAAGATCACTCGGTTGCAACGAAATGCTTGCAGAGACATACGAACTTCGGAGAGATCGCCAGTGACGTGGTGCAGATGAAACCACAGCCCCACAGACCGTTGAAGACTTTCATCCGGACACTTTCGAATTTGTTTGTCGAACTCGTTTTGCCATTGAGACAATTTTTTTTCTCACGACTTTGAATTTGTCTGTTTCGTGTGGATCAGCTGACTGAAGAACGAACGGTCCGGGACACGTACCCTAGCGGCCCTAGCAGCTCTCAGACAAAAGAAGATTTTCATGCCGGACGCAGCGAAACGCAAAATGGGTGGAGGTTTCGGTTGTTATGCAGGTAGCATGTTAAAGTTCTTTATTATTTGAGCTCTTTGAACCATCCATTTCTGTAACTTGAAAAAACCATAAATTTTCCGTACGGAAGGCCACCAGAGTGCAATTTTCAAAGCTAATTTCATGCAGTTTTCAAAACTAATTTGATATTATCTAACGTAATATTTGTTCAATGTCTTGTTTCTTTCCCGGTGGAAGCCCTTTGATGGGACAAAAGGTCATAAACACCCAGAGTACAAGCTTTGAAAACCAAAAAGAACTGGAAAACCACCTAAAAACTTATAGAACACTAAAAAACCAAAAAACCTCGAGAAAACCAATAAAACCAAAAAAACCTCGAGAAAAACAAAAAAAACAACAAACAAAAAAAACCAATTGTCAGGGGGTCTTGGTGAAGCACCCCAACTTCCTGAAGAGTCTAGAACTTATG
>DF245444.1:0-17440 GCA_000507305.1 Breviolum minutum Mf 1.05b.01 | reverse complement strand
CGTCCTTCTCACCAAATCGTTAGTGGTTTGCTGACAGATATTAAAAACGTCTACTTGTAAATACCTTGTACCTTGTCTATGCAACAACAGAAAGTGGGAGTTTCACAGTGAGTTAAATCATCGCTTCTTAAATCCTAAGGAGTTTGATTCTCAATCTTACATACTTCACTGACTTCACTGGCTTCACTTTGTTTCGGCGGACCCTTTCCGAAAGAGACCTGTCCAGGAAGTGATTAGCCCTGCCTTTGTGGGTGGGAAACTCAGATCAAGCAGTACAAAAAACGCGTTTGTGGACGTTGATCTGCTTTTAAGGCTTGTTCTACTTACTCAACCCGCTAACCATTGCCAGTTGTCCTAGCACCCAGAAACCTGAAGCAATGCCCAACATTTTTCACTGCTCCGTGGTAACGGTTGCTGGTTCAGAAGTCCTTCACAACTCAAAGCGATCCAACGAAAATTGGTGGATTTATATGATTGAATTTCTGACAAGCCATAAGTTCATATAATACACACTATAACGTACAGATACATATTAATGTATATGTACTGTAAATATTATGAAGTATCAGATATCCGATCTGACAGCATCGCCAACTCAGGTGTCGCCCTGTCGCTGCAGAACTTGCAGCTGCTGCAGCCCTACTACACTTGGATGATTTGCCGAGAAGGATTGAGAGACTGGCAGCTGCCTAAGTTCAGGCTGCCCACTACTCGCGGTACCTATCAATCAAAAACGATTGACCTTGAGTAAAATGGATGATACAATAAGATGTTGGAATAAAGATGCGCAAATCAGCAGGTTTTAACATGCAAGTGACTTGAGATATCCTGATTGATCCCAAGCAGGTGGTGTTGGAGTCTCAGATCAAGGAGCGGTGTATCACTCTATGTTCCTTGGCCGAAAAAACGGTGTGAGGTTTGTTGCATGTTGAAAGTTGATTTCATCTCAAAAAATTCAAGGGAGATATTATAGTATCATGATGATGATATTTCAACAGTTGTTTTCCATGAATTTTGGTGGGATCCCATCATGAATTATAGTTGAGATCCCATTACTTTTGAAAGGTGGCGTGGCTGGCCACTTCCCTTGCATGAATGAAAATTGTGAACGAGGCAAAAGATCATACCTGAAATCAGTGGTCCAATTGTGGTTGATCAATGTGATGGCTCGGGTTGTACCTTGAGCCTCCGAATTTTTTTTCAGTGCATTGTCAAGCTCAACAAGCTTGATTTGATTGGGAATCAGTAGAATCTTGGTGATCCAGTGGGTGTGTCCCTTCACTTCGAGGTTTTTCTCCCTTCACTTCGAGGTACTTGCTGCTCGCAGCACATCAGGTCCTTGGCCTAGCAAGTTGAGACACAAGACATCGAAAGGCCTTTGCCTCCATTGGCCACAGCAGATGGTTCTATGTCATTTGTCCGGTTTTTTTTGTGATTTCTCATGGCCTAAAAAAAAAGGCTCCCATAACTATTTTGATCCAACGCTAGCATCCATTCTCCCGAAGCGTCAAAACCAGTTCGGAGTCTGAAAAGACTGGCGAATAACGCAGCATCCCCTCTCAGAGTGTCAAAAACCGTCAGTGATGGGACCGTTAATAAGGGTCCTTAAATTAAACTACCTAATTTTTGGGGGATCAAACAATGCAAATGTACGATAATTTTGAGGGAGTTCCCTCACAATAGTGCAGTGTTTGGGTTGGTAATATAATGACTAATGACCCCTTAACGAGCTACTTGAAGTGTGAGATGTTTGTTTCTTGGACTTACTGTACTGAGTTTCCATAGTCAAGAGGCAGCTGCTTCGTTGGTTAGTTGTTGATTCAACTGGGCTACTCGAAAAAGCCACCTCTTCAATCCTGTTCATATTTTGTTTCGGCCTTGTCCTGTACACAGTCTGTGGCGTAGGCAAAACTCTGAATTGCGTATGGCTGCTTTGGCATTCGTGTAAGCAATGTAGCATGTTTGTCCAGTGCAAGCCGGCACCAGAGCGGCGCCGGCAGAGCATAAGCAAGCGAAGAAGTGAATTCATACAGCGTAGAAATCGATTAAGGGTTTTCGCGCTAGTCAGCCAGCCAGCCAGTTAGTGTCAAGTCATTGAGTTAGTGGGTTATTTTCTTGTGGTTAGTCACTGAGTTACTTGCTCACTTGATGAGTTACTTAGTTCCTTAGTGTTCTCTTGCAGTTCGTGCCACCACCGTCCAACCCCCAGAGCCGAACTGAACTAGTGACATTATGAAGGGACCGTAGGCTTGGAGCCCACAAGCATTGGTTTGTGTGGGGTACCTGTGCTATTTGTGGATGGATCAATCCCAGGTACATTGGGGACAGTAAGATATTTGTAAACCCCCAACAAGGCGGTATTTACTTAGTATGCATAAGTTATGATAAGTTATATACAAGTCATGTTACGTATCAATATACATCAACATGTGCAATGGTCTATGCTATACTCCAGGATGTCTTATTTGTTGAGATCTTTATTTGACCGTATCTCGTGGGTGTTTTCCAGGTGGTCTGTAGTCACTAAGTGGTCAGGTCGTTAGCTGACCGTGCTGCAGACATTGAGGCCTTCAAAAGTTGGGGAAGGGAGGATTGAAGGTGTTTTAGGGGCTGAATTAGTCCAACACAAAAACAATAATGTCTCCAAACAACGGATGAGATGGAAGATGTTAATTTCACATATTTGCCTTATGCCGCAACTGGAAACATTGTCATCCACATCGTATTGTGTTTGGATGTCTTGCCTCAAGCCTGCTTTGCTCAAAAACTAGGTGAGCAAACAGCTACTGACAATGGCAGCTATTGCGCCCTGTGCCCACTATGGCTGTGGCTGCGGACACTTTGATCACTTGCGAAACTGCCACAGCAGTGGGACCATGCAGCAGGGTGCTTCGATGATTTTGCGCATGCAACGTTTGTTGCTAGAACACAGACCTTTCAAACAGAAGCAATGGGAAGCAAATCAGTTGGTGAAGCATTGCCCCACACATCAAGTAGGTCCATTTGTCAAAGCCATATTGGACCAACCAGTGCCGTTGCGCTGGATGCATACGCTCAGTCTGCAAACGCTGGGGGCGCTTCTACGGCTACATCCTGCAATTGTTGCTACACAGTTCTGCAATGTTAAAAACAACATTGCCTGGCTGTTTCCGGATGATGGTGATGTCGATGGAGCAGGAGCTTTCCTTCACAGCCTTTTGTGGCACAAAGAAGCCATGGGACAAAGCGCCCTTAATGAGGCTTCCAAATTCACAACACTCTTGCGCATGCAAGCACAACAGAAAGACTTGCGGAAGGTACCTGCATCCTCTGCTCGAGCTTGGCTTCTGCAGATCTGGAAGGATGTTACTTCCGCCCGGCCCAACCGAGACTTGCTGGTTGGATGCTGCGTACGGTGGATTGCAGAGCCTCATGAGCTCTCAGCAGTCAAAGCTACTGCTCTGGAGATTCTCAAACAAGAGGCATGTGGCAAAAGAGCTCCAGATGTTGAAGTTTGGATCATCTCATTGATCTTCCAGGAAGTCTCCCTCCAACCTCATAGTCATTCACCTGATCTTCAACAACTTCTGTGGCTATTACCTAGTCCGCCAACACCCGCCACAGTTAGATCCCTACTCTACGGCCTTTCAAATGATGGAAGATCTTTGATGAGCCTTTGGTCTTGCCTTTGTAATTGGACACCCCAAAAACCCTCGGCAAGGGCATTTCCATGGTGTTTTCAAGGCCCCGCATTATATTTTTTACTTCGCTCCATGCTAGGAGCATTTTCTCAGCTCCCGGACTCAAAGATGCTTTGCCAGTCAGCTTTGATGTCTTTGGCCGCTTCGGGCACAACGCAACATACATCATTACTTCTTGCATTCTACAAGGAAGGTCCAGTTCTTCCCGCAGATGTGTGGATGCCTTTGCTTCCCCATTTAATGCACCTGGCTATACGCTCTCCACAGGCAGCCGAACTTGGCAGCAGGTTGAGGGCACTGGGAAGTGGCAATTTTTCGACTGCACATCACATGGCCCAGGCGAAAAAAACCAACGCCTCTGCACAAGGACCTATGTCCACGGCATCCAGCATGCAAGCGCATGCAGGCAAAACAGTCCCCAGTGGACCATTTCAATCTGCACAGACAATGCAGACAGGCCGGCAAGGCCCAGCATTCAGCCAACCTTGGCCGCAGCAACGCCAGCAAGGCAATCAACTAAAACCAGCACAATCACAACGGGCACAGCATGGCCCGATGCAACCTTTGCCTACAGTGCCTACAGGCACACAATTTGTCCCGCTGGCACCTCACCAATCCAAGGCAGTGCCTCACAAACCTCCAAGTGTGGGGTTGCACAATATCAACAACACCTGCTACATGAACAGCTTTGTGCAGGGCCTATTTTCCACAGACGCTTTCTTGTGGCGTATCTACACCTTCAACCTAAAGCTGAAGAACAACCCTTGCAGGATGGACAAGGAAGACTATGAATTTGGAAAGAAAGTGGTGGAGCTTCTCAAAAAGCAATTCGCAAAAATGGCGCTCACAAGGCACCAACACACAGATCTTTGGGATATCTTGCAGGAATTTCCAGAAAACTACAGATCCGGAGAGCACCAAGATGTCACAGAGACTATTCGCTTCGTCTTTGACAAGCTGGGAGGAGGTGACCAAGAACTTTTAAAGGAGGTTTTTGGAGGTCGTCTCCGTGAGATGACACAATGCAAAGGGTGCGGAAATGTGAGAATTCAGGAGGAAAGCTTTACCGACATTGTGGTACCAGTGCCTACGGCCAAGGAAGTCAAAGAGACTGGCCGTGTGCCAACAATACAAGAACTCTTGGACGAGAGGCTCAAATTTGAGGAGTTGGATGCTGAATGCTTGGTGACTTGTGAAAGTTGCAGAAGGAAAACACAAGTCTGCAGGTGGAGTGAAATTGCATCTCCTCCAGCACACCTTTGTTTGTGCTTGAACCGCTTTGGTTTTGACATGGAGAAGAGCAATTTCACTAAGGAAAAGACACCCGTGCAGATTGATAAAGGTCTATGGATTGGTGGCTATGAATACGAGCTGTACCACGCCATCATACACTCTGGCAAGGATGCATCAAGTGGGCATTACTATGCCATTGGAAGGAGGTCAGAGCCAACACCAAGCGGAGACCCACATTGGTACACTATGGACGATTCCCAGATAAGGCCAGCTGAAATGTCCCTTTTGGCTGGTAATCCTCCTGAGAATCTGGTGGATGACAATGCCTATGTCCTCTTCCTGCGTTGCAAGCAGGCTGCACGGACACCTCAATTCCGAGTACCTTTTCCGCTCGTGGACTATGTCAAGAAGGAGGACGAGAAACACACGCAATGGTTTCACCGCCTCCATAGTTTCATCATGTCTCATCTTTGAGGGCCAACTTGGCTCGTCGCAGATGGAATGCTGAGCTCACATTCAAGAAAAGCAGCCCAAAATCCAATCCATTTCTTCTCAGTGTCCTTCTCACCAAATCGTTAGTGGTTTGCTGACAGATATTAAAAACGTCTACTTGTAAATACCTCGTACCTTGTCTATGCAACAACAGAAAGTGGGAGTTTCACAGTGAGTTAAATCATCGCTTCTTAAATCCTAAGGAGTTTGATTCTCAATCTTACATACTTCACTGACTTCACTGGCTTCACTTCGTTTCGGCGGACCCTTTCCGAAAGAGACCTGTCTAGGAAGTGATTAGCCCTGCCTTTGTGGGTGGGAAACTCAGATCAAGCAGTACAAAAACCCGTTTGTGGACGTTGATCCGCTTTTAAGGCTTGTTCTACTTACTCAACCCGCTAACCATTGCCAGTTGTCCTGGCACCCAGAAACCTGAAGCAATGCCCAACATTTTTCACTGCTCCGTGGTAACGGTTGCTGGTTCAGAAGTCCTTCACAACTCAAAGCGATCCAACGAAAATTGGTGGATTTATATGATTGAATTTCTGACAAGCCATAAGTTCATATAATACACACTATAACGTACAGATACATATTAATGTATATGTACTGTAAATATTATGAAGTATCAAATATCCAGTGACTATCTGTGACTGATTTCTCATCAGAAGTGGCCTGAAGGGATCTGACAGCATCGCCAACTCAGGTGTCGCCCTGTCGCTGCAGAACTTGCAGCACCTGGTCTTCACGCTGGCCATTGTAGCTGCTGCAGCTCTGCGCTTGGATGATTTGAAGGGTTGATTTGCCTGGGAGCTGCCTAAATTCAGGCTGCCGAAAGAACATGGGTTTCACCCCAAACTTATTGACCGTGAGTAAATGGAGAATAAGATATTGGAAGAGTAAAGATGAGCAAATCAGCAGTTTGAAGCATCAGGTTACTTGAGATATGATATGACCATATTTTTTTTGCAAGGCAGAGGAAAGAACAAGCGCATGGAGCTGAAGTTAGCTTTTGCCAGTGTATCTTCACCCTCTTCGCAGCTCCAAGGCAGGTAGTGGTGGAGTCTCAGCTATTGGAGTAGCCTTGTCTCTCTATGTTCCTTGGTGGAGTGGTGGATGTTGAATGGAGGGGCTGGGGGCTTGATTTCATCTCAATTGGAGGATCCAATCATTGATTATGAATTTTTGGGTGGATCCCACTGAGACTTCTGGCTATAGTTGAACTCACCCCCACTACTTGGAAGAAAGATGGGGATGCCGTGAAAATTGTCAACGGTTGGGTTGCCAAAAATGGGTCTCTAAAGATTCATCTTGGACCAAATCAGTGAAATCGTGGTTGATTAATGTGATGAGTCGGGCTGCATCTTGACCATTTGACCATCCTTTTGTCAAGCTGATCCAGAGGGTGCCTTCACTTCGAGGTATGTCCCTTCACTTCGATCTTGCTGTTGTTGCCCTGTGCTGCGCTGGCACATCAGTTACTTGGCCTCGCTGTTGGTGAATGATTGTTGAAGCGCCATTGGAGTCAACCTTCCACTGGGGAAATGATCCAATTTGACGGTTGCATATTTTTCAGATGGGTTGGTGAAAAACCACCAGCTATATAGCCCACATTTGTTGGTGACAAGATGACACGGGACTTGGGACTTCTCACAAAACAGACAAGACGCTTCGTTCCACTTTGAAAGGCAGATGTGCTGTAATCTATCACCACCTAACCACCTAAGCCTTCCTCATTTGCCACAACTCTCAGGGCATCGAAACGACAAAAATCAGACTGGGAAGATTCGAAGCTACTTGGCTTGGGTTTTTAGACTGTGATTCATCCGATTCATCCGATTCATCCGTATGCTGCATTCTGTTTTGTATCCAACAAGGGATGTGTTCTTTCCAAACGTCTTCATTCTCTATGTTGAGTTTATCTTACCAGTCATTGCCGCGAAGTATGGAGACTTTTTGAATGGAATCTATCATTCTGTTGTACCAATATTGAGAAGGTCATCAGTTGACAGGGGACGAACATCTTGCTGCATATCTGGAAAGTCAACAAATAGAGCATGTAACTATGTTCTGGCATGATATGTAGCGACAATGTAATGCAGAAGTACTTCGTTCATTCATTCCTTCTTATTTTCGGATGCTTGATGCTCGAAATTCTCCAGGTACCTCCCTTCTTGGCAGCAGAAATTTGTGAGCTTGGCATGGTTATAACAATGCTAGCGGATTCCTTCTTGGCACAGTTTGGTTTGTTTTGCCTTGATGTGTGCTGATTTCTGGCAGATTTCACAAAATTATGTCACCCAGGACCCAGACCCAAAAAGAAAAACCCATCGAAAATGAACCCCTCACGTCTCAGTACAGGTGAATTGTGGTTTCCTGGCCTATTGTGCATCTTGGTTGAAAGTGCAAGTTTCATGTTGAATTCTATTTTCGAGGGGTGGCTTGCAGGGTCCCACCCCACCAAACTGAGGCCTTTTTCAGCATCATGACCTTTGGACTTTTTGCCTGTCTTCTTGGGGCACCACTGACATCATTGCAAGTGTTCGCTTCAAAAAGCTGTGAACATAATGACGCAACTGATTTCAAAGTCTAGGCCAGTGCCAAAAAGATCTAAAGGGTATATTCCAGGTGGATATTCCACAATTCTTCATGATCAATATTCCGGGATACCGGCAACATTGGTAGGCTTACTAAATATGACTTCAATATGATTCATATTAGGACTAGCACATGAAGATAAGATAACCATAGATAACCCATGCCATCCATGTATGGCAAAATTTCTACCCACATTGATCCCATACAAATCAACCATTCATGTAGGTAAACAAACCAGTCCCATGGATGGTACTGTTGATGGTTCAGAAATCCTGCACCAGTTGAGGAAAAGGTAGTTTATTCCATTATTTACGACGGGTTTTATACATCCCAGGTGGTTAACAGGACTTCTGAACCATCAACAGTATGGGTAAGCTTAGAGTATGTCCTTATGTCTTCAACTTCTGCCAGGTTTCAACTGCTTTGATGGGAGGATCCATGCAATTCCTCGAGGCGAATCTGTGGTTAGCCAGTGGTTCTCGGAAAAAATGCGGTGGGAAATTGCTTGATATGAAAGTAGCGTGGGGGGGGGGTCTAAGACTTAATAAAAGGTTTGTTTGTTTTAAAACCAATGTTATTAGTCATTTTAAACAGAGGAGTGTTTTTTTGAAACAAGCAGGAATCAGGCCTTGACAATTGATGAAACACCTCCAGGTCTTGTGCAAAGAGCCCACCATAACATTGCCCGAAATCCTAGGCATGCTTTGTGTCGGTGATCTTGGTTCGTGACTTGACGCCCAATACGGGCTTGTTTTGGTACATGTTCACAGAGGCGCGGGTTTGTTGGATGGCTGTAGGTGACAGGTCAATCATTTGCAGTGGATGAGAAGTGTTATGAAGTCTTTATCATGGATGTTCGTGACAAAACCGTGCCACAGGTCTTTCAGCGCTATTATTTGCTTTTCATTTTTGCGTTCCATGCCCACATCCTCTTTTATTCTGTGGCTGGCTCAGAGGGTGTTGTAGTTCTCAAGATTCAATACACATATATATATATACATATGTGTAATCATATTTTTTTCTTATCTTGAAAACTGCCAAGTTCTCAAAATTCTGAAGACCAAGTCATGGACATATACTATAGACTTAATATCAATTTTGTATATACACAGATATGCTAGACAGATAGGTGTACATACAACGAAACCCATGGATAGACTTTGAGACTCAGGTTCCGTTGCATTTGCGACTTGGATGTTATGGTCCTACAGGGTTGGCAACTCAGCTGGGATGCTGCACACGGATTCCTGCAAGAGTTTTGGGGTCTACGGTGGTGGTGATTTTTGCATATATCCCATGGATGTTTCCGAACATGTCAAGGATGGGTATGACAACAGTGGTGTTTTTGTGTTGGTGTTTGTTGCTTGAAGGTTTTTCCCGCACACATCTGAAACTAAAAAGACGAGTCAGAGCGTCACATGCCTAACACTGAGGCCTTTCATTCACTGCGGGGCAGCGTTGGGCATGGTGAGGGATGCTCAGATAAGCACAGCAACGACAGAAATGACACCTTCTTGATGTGGATGTTATGGTTGACAAACTCTGTTTATTTCAAATCTGATACTCACTGACTATACTATATAGTGGCCATTATATGTATTCATAATCTAGCTAACAATAAAAACAAGGTTTATACTTGTTGGCCGTTATGATTAGTGATGTGCGTTTCAGCGTTGTAGATTGCGTTTCTGTTGGTTCCTCGTGAGTCACCTTTTTTTAGATCTTTCTGCCAACGATGGCAGCAGATGTCGTCTTCGGAAGAGTGACAACAATGATGGAGTCAAATTTTTCAATCTGCAACCATCCAACGAACGTCACCTGAAAAGGGACCATTTCAAGAGGAAATTTCATCCTCTTCCAACAGCTTTTCTTAGAGGATATGTTTGTTTTCGGGGGAGCATGTTTGTGTGTCAATCACTGCTGGAAGCATGTCTTTTTGGAAGCATGTGCTGTGCTCAGCCATTGAAGCTTTTTCGCTGAGATCACCCTCTTTCGACCATACCCTACTGCAAGTTTCTTGTCAGAAAGGTGGTGACAATGGATGCAAAAACAGGGATCACCCCCTTGGTGATTCTTGGATGGGGTAGCATCTATGTGTGCTGGGGTCTAAACTCCCATTATTTCCCGTATATATATATAACATACATATAATAGGGGATGGTCATCAACCCAATAGTAGGCGTTTATATACCCATTATAAGTTATAAGTTTATAAGGATTCCCGTCATTAAAGGTTGGAAGACCATCCCCAATACAAGGACCCTCGACCAGTTGCATGAGCCAATGGGTATACACCTAGAGAACCAGGGATTTGTAGGTCTTTTAATATTCTGTTCATCTATGATATTTTACAAAATTCAGTGGGATTTTCAGGGACCCCCAAAAATGGGACCCCTTTATGGTAAGTTTCCCATACTGTATACATAAATCTTATAAGAACCCCTAAAGATATGGGAATAGTATGGGACACTTACCATAAGAGGGTCCCATTATTGGGAGTCCCCCAAAATATGTGGAAACAGCTCAGGAGTTGTAGCGCACTTTGCCCCCCTTTAGGTGACTATGGCCTAATGCTTTCCGCCATGCTGGTTCAAGCCGAGTTGATCAAAGAAAGTCAGTGGACCCTGCCATGTTTAGATCTCCCGAAAAGATGATGGTTTGAGTTGAGTGTTTAAATTAAAAAGGGTACCTCACCTAAACACGGATCTTGGCATGGTTGGGTTTCTTCCTTTTTTCTGCCTTAAAACAGCCCTTTAGATGGATGAATTACTTCATCATGGAAGCTTCTGGTGGGCAAAAACCAATCTGAATTAATGGTCCGAAAGGTGTTCTGGAAAGGGTATCAGTAGCCATGGCAGCGGGTTGCCAGGATCTTTTTCTGTAAACAAGGTGACCCATAGCATCACTGGAGGAATAGCCGGCTGGCGCAGCCTCCGCCACATAGCCATACTTGGCCAGGCAGTATTTCGCTTTCCTCCTGAGTGGCGTGATGTTTGGCTTGTCCATGGTTCCAACCATGGTTGCAGCAGGACAACTCAGATTCTTTTGCTTAAAACTCAAAAGGTTCAAGAGAAAGAGGTCCTCTCACATCGATCAGGGCATGTTTCTAAGTGGGGAACATGTAAAGGGTGATTCCAGGATAGCAATTTATATGAATTCATTCTGAACAGATTTCTTCAAACTGGTCTTAATCTGTATAAGCTCAACACTGGGGGTGACTTGAGCCAATCTAAGGTGTGGCTAGGTCGGAATGCTGGTGGGGATGCTTGGTCCATGGCATGAAATAGGATTCTGGTGTTTGGTTGCTGCCTGAAGAGAAATATGCACACATCTCATCTGCAATCTACAAGTAGTAAATGCACATATGCACAGAATTGCATAAATTTGTACGTACTTCGATACATGCTGTATACTAGGACTTGTATGTACTTATGCACTGGCATGAAAAGTAAGCTCCACTTATGTTTGTATGTTATACAGTATCATTTCACATAAAAGCAAACGCATATTTGACCAAGCACCTGCTGATCATGAGCAACTGGATGACAGGGCTTTTTGAGCATCACCGCTTTTCATGGCATTTATCACAGCAACAAATCACTCCTGTTTTTGTTGCCCGAAATGGCAGCAAGCTTGTGCAATCGGGGCCCTTCGTTGCCAGGCAACGCCAATTACCTCTACAACATGACGCTGGTTGTTAACGTGGTCAACTTAGCGGCTGGGATGTGTTTTGCGGTTAAACATCTCTTTTTTTTGGTGCCCTTAGCCTAAGGAGTATGTAACTATCAACCGATTTGTACCACACAAAAACCATTTTGCCATGTTTTTTTTGACATATTTTGAGGACCTGAACATGTAGCATGGAGAAATGATATGAAACTATTTCGCATCATTTCTGATGTCAAGACAGTCAAGACGTTTTGGATACAGATCTATCAATTTCAATGGAGAATTCGCCTATGAAACAAGGGGTGAAACATGGTGAAACCATGGGTGAAACATCCTGTGATTTGTCCAGGTTTTTGGCTCTTTGACTCTGTCTCAATGGGTGAGCCCAGAGCTGTTGATCTTGGATACTAAAGCGGTTGGATAGCGGTTGCTACCTTTAAGCAAGATATCGGTTTGAGAGGACTTTTCTACTGGGAATTTGGGCACAAAATCAACTGCCAACCAACAATTGGTTGAAGATGGTCGAAATATGTTGAAGATGGTATCTGTAGAAAGTAAACTTTTTCTGGAGAATTTAAGTCGCTTTATAGAACCAATCCCTGTAATTACTAAACAACACCAAAGAATCATATGTCACTTGAAAGGTCTATGTCCAACGTATGCTTCCAGCCACGTTTTTCCACATATGATAAACCCACCTGAGCTTCCAAGTAACCATTTTCAGAGGCCCCGTCCTAACTGGGCTGATCGGAATCGGAATTGCCAATCGCGTCGAACGGGGCCGGGGCGGAAGGTGAAGGCTGGCATGCGATTGCGCAAGCGACAGCATCAGTTGTCCTTTTTTCGAAAGCTGGTGCTGGACATTGTGGAAGAGGCGCGCATGTTGAAGACCCACAAGAGTGGAGCATGTTGGATCCGATGAGTAAGGCCTAAACACAACACCCGAACTAATTGGGAAAAGGGGGTTGATCACTTTTGAAAACCAATCATGGCTTGATTTTGTTGCCAAAACCTCCAAGCAATGGCAGCACATCCTGTGAACAGAGATCTGTTTTGAGCAACTATCAGAAGGATTAAAAACGATCCTCCTGACTTAGTATACAAATCATTTAACCCGAATTTTGGGACATCAATTTCCTATCTTTAATCATGTTGTATGCATACCTGGAGCCAAAAAAAACAAAAGATTGCAGGTCAGTTACCCCCCAAAACAAGGCCTAAATTCCAACCAAAAACAAGGGGCCCCATTTGGGTTCCTGGGATAATTTCTGAAGTCTCCAAGAAGTACACCCCACAAAATTAACGGCTTTTTTACCTCAAAATCACAAAATTGAAAAGGAACATCATCTTCAACAAAAAAACTCAATTTTTCTGTTCCATGTTAATTCTCCAAGGGTGTATGTAGTTGGCTACGGTGAGTTTCCTATACCTTCCTTACCTTCCCATCCGCTTTCCTTACCTTCCCCCATCCCAGGTCTTGGTAGATCCAAAAGCTGCGCAGGTGGATCTGAAAGCTGCGATTTTTGGAATTTTCACCCCGAAAATTGGGGAAGATGAACACATTTTGACGAGCATATTTTTCAACTGGGTCGGTTCAACCACGAACTTCATAGGACATGTTTTTTTTCAATCCCAAGTCATCTATCTGGGTTAGGTCATGGTTTTGATGACCTGGAAGTGGTTCTTAAGTCAGACTTGGGTACTTTTTTTCTTTAAAAGGGCAAATCATAGATAGCCAAGCCGTAAAATCTACCTCCTGGTATATTGATTTCCTTGCGCCTTTTTTTTTTTGGGCTACTTCATATCTTTTTTTGGCAGTATGCAGTATGTGTCAACAATGAGTGCTCAAATCACACAAGTTTTGCAGGAAAAGGCTGCTGCCCTGGTTGCAGACGACAGTGAGCTGCAGTAGATCCATGTTTTTTCATGCCGGGCCCCGTGACTGGTGTGGCGGTGTGGGAAAAGTTGGTGATTTTGGAAAGGCCCATCATGCGGAATGTGTCGAAAAATAAAGGATCTTTCGGATCTTTCTGGATCTCTCCTTTGATCACAAGCCAGATACTCAGACAAGGGGTCATTAAATGGGTTTTGGGGGTGATCAAACTTGATGCAAATGTATATATGTTTTTTTTTAAATTTCCTGCAAGAAATAGTGCATGAAGTTTGGGTTGGTGATATAGCCACCCCTGTAATATAGGTTTTATTTCGGTCAACCTGTACAACTGAACGGGGGGGGGGGAGCTAGCGAGCTCGCGCTTTGGCCGGCACGGCCAGGAATGCAGGGGCCGCCTTATTTAACACCTATTTGAAGTTTTTTCAGATAACTGAGCAATGAAAAAAAATATGATTGTTTAGGATCCCGATTTAAAATTTAAACAACCAGTATTAAATGGGAAAGTAAGAGTTTTTTTTTTTTCGTGGCTCAACTGATGTCGTTTTTCCGTCTCTTCAGGGCAGGCGGGGTCGCAGTTCTGCCTATGGCGCTTTAGCCACCGGAGAGTGGAGACTGAGTCTAGTTCTCTTTTTTATCCTAGGAAGAATTGGAAGAAATCTCGAAGGCTCAAAGAAGGACTCTTCTTTCTTGAGAATGGCATCTCGCCGTATGTGTGTGACACATGCCCGGAAACCCGAAGTTGAGAAGGGGGGAAAGGTCTCGAAATGACTTCAAAATGTGTCAAATGGATCCAGATGGGCATGGCAATGTGCTAATGCGCACAAGATGTGTCCATATATGAACTAGGTGGTGGTTTCAAATATTATTTGCCTTCATCCCTACGGTAGGCGAAATGGCTTGGTTCAACCACCAACTCGGAAGCTTATATTGTTTGTTTTTTTAATTATCACTTCCAACAGTGGCACTGATTTAAAGGCCGCCCGCTTTACAGTTGAGACCGAACTTCAGATATTTGGTGATCAGATGAATCATGGTTCGGCTTACCACCTTTGGCTGTGTACTAGCATCACTCTGATGGTGTACATGTATATAATATACCCTATATCATATTACCATATCACCATGGAATTTGGAGGATATTTATTGAATGTGGCAAAAAAACCCACTTGCGCAAGAGCGCGCAAGGGCGAAGCGCAAGGGGTCCTATCCTACCAAAAAGCAACAGGAATTTTCGACAACCCCCACTATATATATGTATATATATATATATATACACCCTCCAGGGAACACCTTGGGAAAAGGAAAATCATCTTCAAAAGTGCCTTGGAATGGGATATGTTAGTTTCTAGGAGGGTAATTATATATTATATATATATATATATCCACAATGTATGTATGCATTCGGGGTTGCCAAACCTCTGTAACGGTGGGTAAATAATCGATTGATTTTTATGAAGGAAACCCTATCAACAAAAAAAGCCACTGTTACAGTGTTTAGGCAGGGCCCACTATAGATTTGTTTTTTGAGAAGAACGGATGCTTTGGAGAGTTGCTGCATCTTCGGAGAAGCCCCGCATGTCAGGTCACTATCCACCCTTGCTTCTCTTGTTTCTGAATTTGCTAGATCAGGTGGGGTGGATCTCATTGGTTGGCCACGAGAATGTGATGTGTGCATGGTGACAAACAGTCATGTGTCATGATTGCTGAGCATCCAAAACGGCTGATCAGAAGGTAGATAGCAAGGGACCCCTATGCATGATCCCCTTGGGCAGGTTTCGCCTTTGGCCCACTTCACGTTTCTGGTTCTTGTAGATCTTGTCCTGCTCTCAGTCTTGGAACTGGCATAAGAATTCGCAATGACTTTCAAGAAGGAGATGATATGACTGTATGTATGTTGTGTACATACCGTATTGTGCAATTGTTTTGTGTGATTTCAAAAAACGGCATGCGGGAATATACTGCATCTAAGGGCCAAGTTTTTCCAATCACACAAAAACATTTGTATAGTTTTCTTTAAGGAGTGTATGCATGCACAAGCATATTGTTCTTTTCAATGAGTACATGCATGCACAGACATATTTTTCTTGAACATCAGTCTTTGATCATCAGCTCATATGATACAAGAAAAACAAATCCATCCCTCACCATTGAAAAGGTCAGCGTTTAAGTTCCATTGCAAGGCCACTGCCTTGCTGTTGCGGAAGCTGCCGGTGCTCTACCGCCAAGCTCGGCAGGCTGCAGGTGGTTGGGCGGAAGCATCCTTGGGCACGTTGGGAAGCTCAAGGGAAATTAGGCAACTGTGGTGAAGTGTGAGATGTTTGTTTCTTGGACTGGAATAGGAATACTGTACTGAGTTTCCATAGTGAAGAGGCAGCTGCTTCGTTGGTTAGTTGTTGATTCAACTGGGCTACTCGAAAAAGCCACCTCTTCAATCCTGTTCATATTTTGTTTCGGCCTTGTCCTGTGCACAGTCTGTGGCGTAGGCAAAACTCTGAATTGCGTATGGCTGCTTTGGCATCGTGTAAGCAATGTAGCATGTTTGTCCTGTGCAAGCCGTCACCAGAGCGGCGTCGGCAGAGCATAAGCAAGCGAAGAAGTGATTCATACAGCGTAGAAATCGATTAAGGGTTTTCGCGCTAGTCAGCCAGCCAGCCAGTTAGTGTCAAGTCATTGAGTTAGTGGGTTATTTTCTTGTGGTTAGTCACCGAGTTACTTGCTCACTTGATGAGTTACTTAGTTCCTTAGTGTTCTCTTGCAGTTCGTGCCACCACCGTCCAACCCCCAGAGCCGAACTGAACTAGTGACATTATGAAGGGACCGTAGGCTTGGAGCCCACAAGCATTGGTTTGTGTGGGGTACCTGTGCTATTTGTGGATGGATCAATCCCAGGTACATGGGGGACAATAAGATATTTGTAAACCCCCAACAAGGCGGTATTTACTTAGTATGCATAAGTTATGATAAGTTATACAAGTGATGTTACGCATCCATATACATCAACATGTGCAATGGTCTGTGCTATACTCCAGGATGTCTTATTTGTTGAGATCTTTATTTGACCGTATCTCGTGGGTGTTTTCCAGGTGGTCTTTAGTCACTAAGTGGTCAGGTTGTTAGCTGACCCGTGCTGCAGACATTGAGGCCTTCAAAAGTTGGGGAAGGGAGGATTGAAGGTGTTTTAGGGGCTGAAGGAGTCCAACACAAAAACAATAATGTCTCCAAACAACGGATGAGATGGAAGATGTTAATTTCACATATTTGCCTTATGCCGCAAATGGAAACATTGTCATCCACATCGTATTGTGTTTGGATGTCTTGCCTCAAGCCTGCTTTGCTCAAAAAACTAGGTGAGCAAACAGCTACTGACAATGGCAGCTATTGCGCCCTGTGCCCACTATGGCTGTGGCTGCGGACACTTTGATCACTTGCGAAACTGCCACAGCAGTGGGACCATGCAGCAGGGTGCTTCGATGATTTTGCGCATGCAACGTTTGTTGCTAGAACGCAGACCTTACAAACAGAAGCAATGGGAAGCAAATCAGTTGGTGAAGCATTGCCCCACACATCAAGTAGGTCCATTTGTCAAAGCCATATTGGACCAACCAGTGCCGTTGCGCTGGATGCATACGCTCAGTCTGCAAACGCTGGGGGGGCTTCTACGGCTACATCCTGCAATTGTTGCTACACAGTTCTGCAATGTTAAAAACAACATTGCCTGGCTGTTTCCGGATGATGGTGATGTCGATGGAGCAGGAGCTTTCCTTCACAGCCTTTTGTGGCACAAAGAAGCTATGGGACAAAGCGCCCTTAATGAGGCTTCCAAATTCACAACACTCTTGCGGAAGCAAGCACAACAGAAAGACTTGCGGAAGTT
>DF245443.1:0-15009 GCA_000507305.1 Breviolum minutum Mf 1.05b.01 | reverse complement strand
CACCACCACCACCACCACCACCACCACCACCACCACCACCACCACCACCACCACCACCACCACCACCACCACCACCAGTGATGGTGGAAGTGACGTTTCAGCTGCTGGGAAGACGAAACATGAACGTCGTAGTTCCATTGTGCTTGGCATCCAAGAGGTTGCTCCGCGCATTGCGCTGGACGACGAACATGTATGTCATAGTCGCAATGCCATTTTTTGCGTCCCAGAGGTTGCTCCACGCACGGACGTTTCATGTGTGACGCTGTGCGGCTTTGTAGTACGGACTAATACTTTGTAGTACAGAGTAGTACTTTGTTGTGCGGAGTGGTACTTTGAAGTACAGCCGGAGTCGTACTTTGTAGTACAGAATGTACAGAGTAGTGCCTTTTTTAGTACGAAGCAGTTCCTTTTAGTGCGGAGTGACGGAGTAATACTTTGTATAGTACT
Source organism: Breviolum minutum Mf 1.05b.01 (assembly GCA_000507305.1). Taxonomy (NCBI): domain Eukaryota; class Dinophyceae; order Suessiales; family Symbiodiniaceae; genus Breviolum; species Breviolum minutum. The sequence continues at coordinate 14,562 of DF245443.1, read as the reverse complement.
TTGTAATACTTTGTACTATTTTGTAGTATACGAAGTTATACTTTGCAGCACGGAGTAGTACTTTGTAGTACGGAGTAGAACGGGGTAATGCCAGCGCGTTGCAGTACGTTGGAGCCTGGTGCAACAGGTGCTTGATGAAAAAGAAGGCGTTCGGTGTAAAAAGTCGTTTGGTGTAAAAAGTGGTGTGAATTTGTTTGGTCTAAAAGGTGTTTGGTGTAGTGGTGCAAAAGTTTGGTGTAAAAGTTGCTTGGTGTAAACGGTGTTTGGTGTAATAGGTCTTTGGTGTAAAATTTGGGTAAAAGGTTATCTGGTGTCAAATGTCTCTGGTCTAAAATTTTCATGGTGTAAACAGTGTGTGCCTGGTGTAAAACGTTATTTGGTGTAGAAGGTTTCTGGTGTAAACGGTGCGACGGTCTGGTGTAAAAGGTGTCTGGTGTAAAAGGTGCTTGGTGGCCGGCTTGTGTTTGTTACGTTCGCAGTGGCATTGGTACGTCCCTTCTGTTCGTTACATTGCCTTGCTTCCTTTGATCCACATGCTGTGCAGTACGGAGTAGTACCGTGTAACACATTGCAATACCTTGCGGTAGAAAGTAGTACCTACTAGTACATTGCTGTACGTAGTAGTACCGTGTGGGGCGGAGTAGTGTGCACTGCACTGGATGTTTCATGCATTTGCTGTCACTGAGATGACGTGGGAATCGTTGCGTGCAGCACATGAGCCATGTGGAGATGTTTGGAAAACGTTGTTTCCGTCAGGCATGGTTTCCGTTCGTGCTGCGACATTTCTATAGGCCAATTTCTTCTTTGCGTGCAGACTGCACATTTTTCTTTTGAAACTTCTCCCACCTCGCCCGGGTACTACTTGGAACCCTTTCTCCAATATTTTCTCCAAGTTGTTCCTTGAAGCATTTGATGTTTTTATCCAGGATGAAGATGGTAGCCTTCAAGTAAGTGGTGCCGAAAATATCCAGTCTGGCACGGAAGGTGCCCCAAAAATCTGGGGGTCGAATTTTCCCGGTTCCCAGTGGTGTTGCCCACCATGATTCAGAAATGACATGTTTTTAGAAAAAATACAGCTACTCAAAATGGGTTACACAATTCAAAACGGAAGTGACACATTTGAAGTGTGAGATCCGTCTATACATATACATGCATGTATACATATGTATCTAGTATACACATATGTATGTTGTTTAATATATACGATATTTGTTTTTGCATAATTTTTCATTTATCATCATATACTATCTTTATCTAAAAAACGAAGCTGGAAAAGTTCAACGGTTCAGACGGGATGGAATTTCTGGAAATTGGGTCTCGGTAGATCGGTCGATCCCGGCCTTTCGGCCCCATGGCCCCTTCAGGTGCCAACCAAAAAAAGGCCGATGACCTCGCACAGGTCCTGCGGCTTAATGTGTTTTGATTGGGCGAAAACATAGGAAACCACTCCCAAGGAGTTCAACATGTCAAAATCTTCAAAGTCTGAGCGCAAGAAAAATAAAGGAACAAAGAAAATTTGCACCATTTTTTTGCAGATTCTATGCACGTGTTTTTTCCTTATTAGTGCCAGATTGTATGATATTTCTGTTTGTTTTACCTTTTTCCTGGTAAGAATTTACATCATGAACTGTGCAATGCAGTCAGTGAATATGAAAATGCCTAGATGAGGATAACTAACTGCACAACCTTTGTCATTGCTATAACTGCTGCTTGAGGCCATTGCGAAAGAACATGTGCATGAGGCCGGAGTGATTGTCAACCCAACGGGGAATTTGGTCACACCACCAAATCTGAGAAGGCAGGTTCAGCAGGTTCTGATCCTTTTTGGGTTTGGGCCAAATTGGCTTCGGCAACCCGTCGATTCAGGTACCAGATAGCGACAAACCTTTTTTGGGTGCGATGCCTCAACTCCTCAAAAAGCCCAAGATAGCAGGAGATGATGAGACTGGCAGGCATTAAGGAGCATGAAGAGTAAGTTTGCATCGAGTCTTTCTGAACATGAGCGCCTGATTCAATTATGCGCTGGAAGGGAATGCAAGCTGCAAGATAGTTTGTGTTTTGGGATGCACCAATTTGTACTTGATGTATTTGCAGTTTTGTGCTTTTGATGAAGTGGTTCTCAATGGGACCTTGAGGCTTTCCTTGCAATTAAGGATAGCTTCCGTGCAACAAGAGTTGCCTGTCAAGCGATTACGGCGGCCATCACGGGTGCTGATGGAGTTCTCGTTGTCTTCGCACAGGCTTGGTGCGACGAAACCGTAGGAAGATTTAGGTGGGAAAACGAGTGATAGTGACATATGGTGACTTCAATGATGATTGCAGGACCTTGATTAGCGTGGAAACCTGATGTTGTAAATCTATATAACTGTACCAAATGTGCAATGCAAAGGTGGTGACTTCTTGATGGGAAATAGTTGAGGAAAGATTCTGGTATGTTCTTCTGACGTTGTTTTCCGCAGATGAAGCCAGGATTCGTCCAGCTCCAGCCACACCAAGAAATTTCTTGAGGCTTGCTCGGCCCCTTGACTATGTGAGTCAAACATTGATTCATTTCGAGAGTGAAGCGGTCAGAGTCAGAGCTTTCAAGTGGTTTGACATAAGCATTGCCTTTGACCATCCCATGCATAACCGTTACAACCATGCAATCATGAGCCGAACTCAGGACAGTAAAGAAGTCATCCAGCAGGCACTTTTGGTTCCGAGTGGGAAGGTGTTCTTCCAATTTGTTCGCGGCTGATCCGTGGCAGCATTTGCAGTAAAAGGATTTACGTTTCCATATGCAGTCCTTTGCTATCTTCGGGGCTGAGTGGGTGTTGAGATTGAAGTGCATTTGCAGGCAAAAGTGCATGTGGCGCCAGCTACCGACTGGCAACACACTTTACCTTCAAAGGAATCAAAGCTTGGGAGCTCAACAAAGCTTCAGCAAGGCCATGGACGCTATGTTCGGGTGCCTTCAAAAAAAGCAAATTTCTTCCCAACCATTTTTCCCCAAACAGTGTGGTTAACACTCGGGGTTCTTACGGTAATGGTAAAAGGCGGGGTGGCTAGATCGAGGTGGCGGACAGGTGGCGAACAGAATTCGTCGCTATTTACCTGCTTTCGTGCTTGCATGTTCGTTTTGTATGTGAATTTTCGTACTTTCCGGGTGGCCGCGGCCGGCGTGAACGGGTTTTGTATGTGAATTTTCGTAGTCTTCAACTTCTTCGACCTTCATTTTTCGTGGTAATTCTCGTACTTTTCGGTGATCTGCGATGGTCTTGAAAGGGTCTGAAACGGGTTTCGCATGGTAATTCTCGTACTTTTTTGCCTCTTCAACTTCTTCGATGTTCATTTTTCCTGGTAATTCTCGTACTTTTCGGTGTTACAACATCCGGCCCAAGAACTTCTCTCTTTGATGTTGCTATTTTGTGGTAATTCTCGTACTTATCGGTGTTCAGCGGCATCCGGCATCACACCAAGAGTGCTCACACATGCTGCTCACATCGAGTGGTCACGCAAGAAACGGGTCAGAAACAGGTCAGAAACGGGTCAGAAACAGGTCAGAAACGGGTCAGAAACGAATCAGAAACAGGTCAGCCAGGTTCTTGGCAAATAGACCTTGGGCCCACATAGCTTTCCAAATCTACAAACAGTAGGAGTGGTAGTGATGTGGTGAAATGTGATGTGAGATTGCCTAAGGGCTAGAATGTTTGGAATGTCTGACATGCGGCTAATAGGCTCAATCGTTAGATACCCGGGGTTTTGTATGTCCCAACCGGAGCGAGAGCCTTCCCCGGGGTCTGATAGTGCATCTGCTGGCATTGTTGACTCTGTGGTAGAAGCCACTGAGAGCCTGGAAAGGCTTGATTTGGGCGCCAGAGAGTCAACAAGTCCAGCATCGCAAGTGGTTGCTGAAAACACCCGTGGAAGACTCTGGATCCTACAAAACCCAAGACTGAGTGGCGAGCAGGCAGTGGCGGATCAGGGGTTCCGACGTGATCCTTCTTTGACAGTGGACGTTGGTCCTTTGCCTGATTTGAATACTCAGGACGTGAGGTTCTACGTGGTCTGGAACTTGCCACGTGCTGCAAATCCAACTAGACTGGCTGGTCTACATTGGAGTGTGGGATCATTGGGTTACGGTGAAATCCTGACAGAAAATCAGAACGAGTTTTGTGGCCTGCGGTTTTGCAGGGTGAATAGTCTGGTGGAAGCCAGACGCACTTACCTGGCAAGGGCACGGACTCAGGGAGCACCTTCTGAATTTGCTGATCGGATTTTTGGATGGCAGTGACCGCAACAAAGAAGGGCAGTGTAGTCTTTCTGAAGCTGGAGGATTTTTCTCCGGCGTGGAGAGAGGCCCTGGTTTTGAACAAGAAGGACAAGAAACTGGTTTTAGCAGTACGTGTGCTTAGCAGTGAATTGGAGGGCAAGACAGAGCTTTCTTCGTTTACTGCGGGTGGACAAAGCTTTATACTGGTGGAAGGAGATAGCCAAAGGGTTCGAAAAGAATGCAATGTGGCACATCGGCTTCTCGAAGTAGAAGTCAAGACCATTTTGGAAAAGGGCAATGGCATGCTTCAACAAGAAAGCCTTCAATTTGTGACAGCCTCCGAGGACATGACGGAGCCAGCAAAGTCATCTCTGGAGACGGAAAAGGTGCTGTTGGGGAACCCAATGGAAACAGATTCCGAGGCAGATGGAGAGAGCGAGGACTTCGACCAGGACGAACTCTTCAAGATGTTAAGTCGTGCACAAAAGCTGAGGCAAGGAAAGGCTTCCAGTTCAGGCAAGCCAAAAGGAGAGCGTGCAAAGGGCAGATCTCGTTACGCTTTGCTGGAGGGGCGGAAGAGCAGTTCAGATGCCCCGGATGGTTTGGACAGGATTCTGGAAGTGGCCGTGGCGAATCGTGGAAAGGCGTCAGACCTGGACTTGTCAGCGCTGGTGCAGATGGAGATCTTGAAGGAGCTCAGGGGTCGAAGAAAGGATCGCAAGCCTGTGAGTCGGGAAGACATATCCGAAGGAAGTGCATCGTCAGACAACGCTTCATCATCGAGCAGCCATCACAAGGAACGTCTCAAAGGGGCCGGCCGAGCTCTGAAGGCCTTCCGGAAGGGCAAAAGAGAGATGAGGCGCAATCCACTGAAGCACGTTCGTCGTTACATCAGGGAGGTCGAAGAGAATCTGGGTGCAAATCGAGACACCCCATATCAGTTGAGCGATTACTCGCGAAAACTGGTGTGGGGAAAACAGAAGACCTTGCAAAGGATTCACTTCGCAGCTTCAGAGATTTTGCAGACGTTGCTTCGGGGTCGTCAAGAGCAAGCGGCATTGCAATTGACCCAACTCCTACGGGCTACACACCAGTGTTGCCTCGATCAAGGAAGTTGGGAGACTGCATGGTTGCTAATGGATATGGTGAATCCATTGGATCGTCCAAAGTTCGGGGGCGAACCCCAGGACTTGGAAGTAGTGTCAAGTTACCTGCGTGCCATGCAGGAACTCGAGAAACGGAGCCGCAGAAGTCAAGAAGACGACGATGCTGGTCCAGGCAAGGGAAAAGGCAAGAACAAAAAGAAGGAGGAGCAAAGCCAGTGAAAAGTGGTCTTGTGTCGCCAAAAAAGATTGAGTGTTCGCAGGAAAAACCTGCCAATATTTTTGCAGTAATTAGTGCATCTCATGGGTCCTTCGCGAGATATTGGAGAATCCATAGTAGGTCAGATATGACAGGGGCTGAAACATTTAACCAACCGGTTGAAGATAATCACTGTAAACTGTTCCCGTCTAGGTTGCCTTGGCATAAACCCCCAGGGAGATCGAAGCATAGACGAGGCCTTAGTAAGACTGTTGTCGATGAGGCTTTCCAGTGGATGCATACAGTGTGGGCACTGTTCAATTTCTTTAGTTCTGGTTCGCCGGCCTCTAGACGGGGGGCCACAGCTTCAGTCGCTAGAGCTTCAAAAAATCCTTGGACTTCCCAACATGAAAGTTATGCCAGGACAGTTTTTAAAAAGTTGCTTAGGTATTGTGCTCAGCCTGGGGGGACCTTGGAAAGGGGTACATCTAAGCTTTCTGAATTAATCTCCCGAATTCAAACAAGTCAGTATGATCCAGATATAGACCTTAATGAGGCGCTTTGTGGAGCAAAGCCCGTTGACCCAACTCGTATCTCGCTGCCGGATAAAGGTGGGATCATAGACCCTCGTGATCATTTAGTTGGAGAACGTTTGGAAAAGTTTTGTAACATGCCAAATGAAATTCCTCGTGAGTGTCCATATGGGGAAGACATCAAAGCTTGCCATAAGGTTGAGGATAAAGACCTACCGGAGTTGCTTCGTAAGTTGCATAAATCCAACATGATCACCTTTTTGCGCAAGAAGGATGTCTTGACTGAAGGACGCAAGTTGATCAAGGGGGGGTTATTCTGTGTTCCGCATAAGCCCGAAAGCGATAGAGTTATAAATGATAGGAGACCCCTAAATCTAAGAGAAGAAAGACTTGATTGGTGTCAGTTGCCTAGTGGTCCAATGTTGTGCCAACTTATCCTTGATAAAGCGGAAAGTGTGCGTGCTAGTGGGGATGATTTGAGCAATTATTTCTACCTCATAAAACATTTAGATCAATGGCAACATAGGAATGCTTTTGGGAAACCCTTTCGTGGGTGCATGTTACCAGAGTTTGGGTTAGAACATGATCAATTGTATGTTCCTGCTTTTAAAGTGTTGTGTATGGGGGACCGTAACGGAGTTGATCTTGCTCAAGCAACTCATGAGAGCATCCTGAAGAAAGTGGGTTGTCTTGATCCAAAGCAGACCATCGTTTATGGAAGGGTCTTTCCACACACAAAAACTTTGGAGGGGCTTTACATTGATGATCATCTTGCATTCCAAATTGTGAAAAATAAAAATCAGAGACAGAGGGGACCTGAGGGAGATGAGATTTTAATCCAGAAAAGTCGTGATAGATATTCTGAATTAGGCTTGCCCAGGTCAGAGAAAAAGGCCTTCGATAAGCACTATGATTTTAAAGCATGGGGCACCCAAGTGTGCTCGCAGTCGGGAAATGTTAGTGCGCCCCTGGTCAAATTGCGTCAGATTGAATCCTTGACATCAGCCCTTTTACTGGCCGGGGTCGCCACCAAGAAGTGCATGCAAAAGTTAGTGGGACTATACGTGCATCCTTTCATGCATCGCCGTGAATGTATGTGTGTCTTTCAACATGTGTACCGTTTCATTGAAAATATGTCTGAGGACAAGAAGACAAAAATTCCTCAGCATGTTGTGGATGAAATGGCAACTGCAGCACTTATCCTGCCCTTGGCCAGTAGTAATATTAGATGGCCTGTATCTACGCAGGTTTCGGCCACGGACGCAAGTAGCTGTGGTGGGGGCCGTTGTTCAACTTTGACCTCAAAAGCCTTTTCAAAAACATTGTATAGATTTGGGGTGAAAAAAGGGGAATACACTCGTTTGGACTGGCAGTCCCATGCTTTAGAACCCCCGTCGAGCATGGAAAAGACTCCCGAACCTTTAGTAGATTCCCTTATGAAACATCAGTGGGTCGAAACTGAGGCCGTAACTTTTGGATGTAAAAAGCACATTAATCTTTTGGAGATGGAAATGTTGTGTAGTGAAATTAGACATAGAGTTTCCACTGGTAGAGGCAACTGCAGAGTGGTCAACCTGTGTGACAGTCGTGTCGTTGTGGGCTCTTTTGCAAAGGGGCGTAGTAGCTCGGTGCAATTGAATCATAAATTGAGGTCCTGCTTGCCATGGCTGTTAGCCGGGAACTTGTCAGTCACTAACCTGTGGGTATCTACAAAAAGTAATCCTGCAGATTATCCATCCAGAGGACTAGCTATCCCTAAGTTAAGTGAACATGATTCTGAGTCTGATCCCCTGTTGAGTCCTAGAACAATAAAAGCTTCTCGATTGTATAGGACCCCGGGGGAACAGAATTTTCTTGAACAGGAATCCCAACGACTTGGAACTGAGCCCTTAGAAGCACTTGGACACCCTGATTGTTTAGTGGGGAATTGTGTGAAGCCTGAAGTGTTTTGCAAAAATGATGAGACTCAACAGTCAGAACTTCATCAATGTTGCACAACCTCAACCACTAATTGTAGTTCGTTAGAAATCCCACAGGTTGATACAGGTGATTCGCATCGTGGCTCCGTCCGCAGACAATCGGGAACTTGCTCGGTCAGCAAGCCAAAAATGCACTTCCGAGAGATCTTTTCTGGGAAAGCTGGCCTGAGTCGGGCTGTGGGAAAGTGGTCAGAAATTGAAGTGTTGGAACCAGTTGACCTGAAGTATGGTAGACGGTGTTTTAACAATGATATCTTAAATGATGATTGTTTTTTACGCTTGAAGAAGGATGCAAAGAAAAAGAACCAATTATGGCATTTTGGGCTACCTTGTTCGTCGTTTTCAATCCTTCAGCATTCCAATGGGGGCACCCGACGTAAACACCTACCACAAGGAGATGGCAGTCTTGAAAGGGAGAAACTAGGTAATGAGTTGTTAGAGCGGACATTAATCCTCATAAGTATTCTTGAGACAGCAGGAAATAAGTGGACACTAGAGAATCCAAGATCATCTTATGTTTGGTTGATGCCTGCCTTCAAAAAATACCTTGCTTCCCCAAAATGCAAGCAGGTTGACTTAGACCAATGTTCTTACGGGCTTAAGCTCATAGGATCAGATGGAAAGTATGGACCTTGCAAAAAGTCAACTCGTTTGGTAGGAACACTAGAGGGTTTGCCAGAGCTTGCACGCATTTGCAGTTGCCCATGTGATCACGTGCACGCAGTTGGAGGGATCAGAACAAAGCAAGGCTGGAAACGTCGTTCAGAATTGGCAGGGCATTATCCACCGGCACTTTGCCGTGAGTATGCAAGGGTTGTTGCTAGCACTTAGGGTTTGTATCTGAAAATTGCATTTGCATGTTAGTTTTTTAGGTTGGGAGATTTAGTTTTTTATTGAAGCAACTAGGGGGAAGTCAGCACCTAAGAATGTCACGTAGCCAAGAACCACTGAGCCATGGTGCACAAGCCTACTATCGGTTAAGTCGTTTTTCAACTGCCTACAGAGGGCGTCTTCTTGCTGGCTTGCAGGATGTGCATGCTTTTTGTCGTGAATCAATGTGTTTACCTTTGAAGACCGTGTTGAAGCGTCATCAGGTAGCAGACAAAGTGTTAGGACAGTACGTGATTGAAAGACATCGTTCAACCAAAGGAAAGGCACTGTCGCAGATTAAGCATGCCCTACTCGGTTGTCAACACCTAGTACCTCAGCTGCGAGGAAAACTGATGACGGCCTGGCAGAACGTGAAGGTCTGGGAAGAGGAGAAGTCGACACATATGAGGCCGCCACTTCCCCTGCCAATTTGGGTTTGTATGGTGGGCATTGCTCGTGGTCGAAGTGTTGCGGTTCGTGATGCTCTTGAGAAGTCTTTATGGTGCATATTGGCTGTCATGTTGGAGATAGGACTTTTGTGCATGTTAAGGCCGGGGGAGCTGTTGAAACTAACTCATGAAGATGTGTCTCTCCCCGGCGACTATAACTTAAGTAATTCCCAAGCAGCCATCTGTGTGACTTCTCCCAAAAATAGGAGGCAGTTTGGTGAGCGCCAGTTCGTTTGCTTGCAAAATGCTAACACCATAGCTTTTTTGCGTGATATTCACAAAGAGAATAGCAGTGAAAAGCTGTGGCCATCAAGTAGAAGGGTGTTTGTTCGTATGTTTAAACAGATCACCACTGAACTTGATGTAACTTCCTGTGGATTTAGCCCTGCAAGCCTTCGCCCTGGGGGTGCTACTATGTACTTTAGTAAGGGCACCAGCATACCAGTATTGAGGTTCATGGGAAGATGGACAGTGGAAAGAAGTTTAGAGCATTATATCCAGCAGGCTATGTCGACACAGATCATGAACAAGTTGAGCCCCACTGCTATCTCTCGGCTCAGGAAGTTAGGAAGCCTTTGCACTGAGTTGACATTGCATCGTGATTGTGGCCGTATTCGACCTTTCAAGAAGCCTTCTGAAGGTAACGTGGGGGCTGCTTTCGTTGCATGGTGTGAAGATTATGCGAAGCTTGATAGCAGAACATGGGAAAAAGATAATAGCTGGAGGGGCTCTAAATGGTCAGATGTATGAAAGTATAGACTTGGAAAAGCTACGCAAGGTGGCCAAACGATATAAAGCTGATCCAAGTTTTCAAAAGTTTGCACGTGCATGTGTGGCCTTACATGAATTTAGTCCAGAGGACGAACCTCGTCCCTGTGTGCCGGTTTTGATGCCAGTGGGTAGAGTAGCTCCGGAAGGGAGCAATTCAATGACCTCAGGTTTTGGACGCAAATTGTTGGAAATCTTGGGGCTGGCCCAAAAATATCTGGTGAATTCAAAGCTGGGTTGTTTGGCCATATTTTTACTTTTGATTTTCTTCGTACTCAAGCCATCAGTTTCCACAATGATTGCTCGTACTCTGGTGACAGCAGGTCGCCTATTTTTACGTCGTTTTGTGCAGATTGTTTCTTTGATTTTTGATGGAATGGTGGACGAGATTGTCTATCAACTGGAATACGCAGCGGTTGATTTTTTGCCAGAAGGAACAGATGTGCCAAAAGTGGCCAAAGCCTCCTTTAATCTTGCGGCTCATGTGCTGTCAGGACTGGTTGGAGCCTCGCTTGCAGTGCTTTTTGGTCGACGCACACCAATCCAGGCTTGATCACCGCCTGTGGGTTGATTTGTTTCCACCACCACCCCTCCACTCTCCTATGGTGGATTTGGGGTTTTGAAGCTTACAGATATGTGTGTGTGACAGACGGCAACTTAGAAGTGTTTGGTATGGAAGCTTGCAACGGTGCAAAGTGCTCAATTTCCAATCAATTCCCAAAGTTTCAGCCATATGTCACAAAGCTCATTTGTGAAGCTTCGTTTTCGTTGATTGGCTGTGCCAATTCTCACAGACACCACTTGTGCCCTATTTGCAAAAAAGGCGCGAGTGCTAGAAGGGAGCTGGTCAGTCATGTATGTCCCTTAATTGCATTTTGTTTTTACATTGTTTGGGGTCTCTTGCCGGGATAATTTTGGGGGGCCCTGGCAAAAGGAAAAAAAACAGCAACAGTAGGCAGGTCTCCTTTATTCGCTGAAGTCAGCTGTTTTGTGGTTCCGTTTGTAGGGTTTTGGAAGCTCGTGGTTTTGGAGAGATACTGGTGGCCTTTGTTAGAGCGCTCAGGCTTGAAGCGATTCCTACGGCAGCGGATGGGCACCGACTGTTGATCTACGTAGGCCGCTGTGGGACTTGAAGCATTTGAAACGTCTACATTTCCCACAGGTTTGATAGCAGAAGTCCAGAAGTGTATCGTGCTTCGCAGAGCCAGCAATGCGTCACATGACTTTTCGCCCCTCCGAGAACCTCCAAACTCCCAAACTCTCCCAAAGAGAGGTGGGTGCTTCAACTTCCCCTGTCTCTTGCACCCGAAATTTCAAGCCACTGTCCCAACATTGCATTTTTGGCACGGCTCTGACTCCTCCAAGAACATTTGCCAGCCCAAAAAGAAAAAAACAAACAAGAAACCTTCTCAAATCCTAGCTGTGTTGTTTTGCAAGGCCATTCATCCCCAGTTCCATAAAACAAATCTGTTCTCGGCGTACGGCAGACACCCTTTGGCTAAAGCTTGCGGTTACCGCCGCATGCTGTTTCGTATGCCGCGCAGCGCATGTGGCTTGAAAACAGGTACCTATAAGCTGCGGTCAATTTGAAGAAGGAAACTAGTTCATGAGATTATGACTGCTATAGTGATCAAGATTTGTGGTTTGTTTGGATGATGCTTCATTCATGATGTTGGTGGCGAATGGTAATGTTGGGAATGTGATATGAATTGGCATTTTGCAACCGAAGTAGTGAGTAATGAGACATGCATGAGGAGCCACCACTCCTAGTGCAATTCCTTCCTGGCATTTGTCAAGCTGGGAACTCGCTTAGTTTTTGTGCCTGCCATCTAGCACCCATCAGCTTTCGGAGAATTGAAACCTTTTGATCCTTATAGCTGTGACACCCTGGGCTGCCTGAAGTTGCAAATGGCAGAATGCGAGGTGGATTTTGGAATTCGGACTTTTGGATAAGTCTACGAATAAGATTTTGGATCTTGGATCTTGGTAGCACGTTGCGACCTTGCCACAAGACCTTCGGGAACTGCGCCGAACCCCTTCAGATCGCTTCTGAGGAGCATGGGCCACTTGTTTTGGGATGATTTGTTAGTTGCTTAATGCAACTGCTTGTGTTTCTTTTTCCAAGAGCCCATGACAGCAAAACACACCTGCGAGCTCACACAAAGATCGCAAACACAACCACGAGGGGAAGAAAGGCAAAACGAAAACGCAGTAGTTCACGCAAGAGAAATAAAAGCAAAGAAGAAGAGGAAGACCAAGAAGAAGAGAAATTTAACAAACACAACCACCACAATCGCAACCACAAACACAAGAATGACAAGAACAATAAAGCACACAAATGGCAACATTTAGCTTGCCCTTGGGACAGAGGATCTTACTTGAAAGAGAAGCAAGGTTGTAAAAGTGCGTGATTGTATATGCGTTCAGTCTTGGGCTCACTGGGTTGGTACTGACAACCTTTGTTGCAGATTTGGTGTTTGTTGACGAAGGTCTCTAAAAATTGTAAGGCTGTCCGCATTCTTAGAGTTCTTATGATGCTGCCAAAGTACTACCTAACCCGTTTTGATGTTTTTGGACTCTAGAAGGCCTTGAATTTCAGTGCCACCAGCCTTTGGGTCTGCAACACAGCCAGCAGATGCCAGCAGTGCTAGGTACACCAGGCAAATATGCCACCATGTGCTTGCGATCTGACCATGGTCAGTTTGATGCTGCGTACAAAGTGCCCTGGCAGATCTCCTTCAAGAATCACGGATGGAATCCTCTTCTGTGATTTTTGTTTAGCTGATTTCATGTGAGCATATGCGACCGTTAACGTGTAAATGATGTAAATGTACAATGTATCCTATGTCTCCTCTCAGTGATTTGTCGGCACTTTGGGGCACTTTAGAGTCGGATAGTGGCAATCTGAAGGGTCGGTTTCCAAAATTGACCTGAGGCAGACAAGCTCATTGTCCTTTGCAAGGGCGTTTCCCGGCAGCATTTCATCATCCAATGAAGGAAGCAACTGTCGTTTCCTGCCCTGCTCATGAAATTGTGGACTGGTTGTGTTTTGAGCTTTGTGTCACGTGGGCATTCGAAATGCAGGGCTCGGGCCATGTTTTGCCAGCCAATGTCTTTTGGTTTGTACACATGAAACTTTGCCGAAAGGCAGCAATCAAAGAGCCTTCCCTGCCAAGCTGCAAGGCTTGCATGCTTCCCATTGGTACCCAAGAGCAGAACATCATGGGAGTTGATGAAACAGAGGCCACGCAAAAGGGACGGGGAGGAAGCTGCGTCCATTTCCAAACTGTGAAGAAGGTTGAAGTAAGTCTGACCGGTTCTTGGGTTCTGTCACAAATTTGCCAAAAGGGGGCTTGTTGCAACATGAAAACAATATCAATGAATCAGGTAATCCTTTTGGTGCCAAAGTTTGCGGTCACAGATTTTTCATGAGTCTTCTAGCATTGGAGTAGCTCTCTTGCAACTGTCCATGGAAAATGAACCAGAAGTATAATTATGTTAGTTCTTTACTTGAAATGCTAAAGCAGATTCCTTTGAAATAGCCACGCACCGCACCCTCGTGTCCATGATCCTTGTCGACTTGTATTTCTTTTTAAACTCTGATGGCTTTGGCCTTGACCGTTGCTTTTGCTTTTCTTGCCATTGCACTTCAATCCCACCCAAGCAGCTAATTTGTTTGAGGTCTTGAAAGAAATTTGCATCCAGTTGAAAGAGAAAGGCATGGGAACATGAGGAACATCAGGGGGAACAGAGTAGCAAAGTCACAAAGGTGGAAAGGATCTTGGCAAAGTGGCAAACGCAATTATCAGCATCTACCAGCTTCCTCAGTTCACGAAGCAACTCTGAATTGACTCGAGATTTTTCTCGGTTCCTCACCATCCATGGGTTTGCACATGCGCTTTGACACTTTGACCAGGCCCTGTTGCATGGGGCTTGGGAGAGGGCACCAAAAACATATTTATGCAAAAGGCCGGCGTCTCAGCCACCCCAAAACTTTGATCTTTGGATACGTTGCAGTGCTTCAGCCCAGGCCTTCGGCTATCCCAAGGTGTGAATCGGTTGCGAGCACACAGATGAGCACACTTTCGAACGGTGATACCATCTTTTGGAAAGTAGACATCGCGTCCAAACAAGCCAACATCCATATTGTAGATCCCAACATCATCCAACATCCAGTATGCAGCTTGGCAACTCTAAGTACCAACAGCTGCTGTGAGCAAAACACCAAGTCATGTGATAATGGCGTGATGGGGCTGTAGGGATGCCTTTGGTGAAGAAGATGATATGTACCGTATGATGATGATGATGATGATGATGATGATGATGATGATGATGATGATGATGATGATGATGATGATGATGATGATGATGATGATGATGATGATGATGATGATGATGATGATGATGAT
>DF245442.1:0-13070 GCA_000507305.1 Breviolum minutum Mf 1.05b.01 | reverse complement strand
GTCTTTAAGCTTGATCAAAGATACTTACGCAGTTCGCGAATACGCCAACTACCAAAGTATTAATTTATATATACAGGTCGGAAATATTTATGTTCTGTATATATTTTAATGCACCGATATAAATATCTTGATATTATTCACTCTTTCCTTTTTCCTTTCAATAATTGCCTTGACTGTGAGTCAGGGGAGAAATGAATCTGAGCTGAGATGCCCTGACCCGTGGTTTGGCTCAGGGTATGGCTCATAAAAACAAAAGTTGCGGGTTGGGAGAAAAAGATGATCTTTTTGGGTGGGTGCAACTTGTGATGGCCGCGACCCACCTCCCTCCGCTTAATCCAAAGGACTGGTATGATAAAAATATCTGATGTCCCTTTGGCAATGCAATACATGTCTGGAAATAAAATTGGGAAGTTCATCTGTCTTAGAAAGATGTCTTCACTTGAAAGTTTTCATGGGTGTTATCTTCATGAAACTTCTTCACACAACTCACACTGCAAATGCACTGAGATTTGTTTGGAGTTGTTGTAAAAGTTGCCTTTAAAAAAGAAGGCAAATCGCGGATCTATTTTTGCGTGTTGGTTACGCATCTTTGCTTCCGCTCAAAAAGTTTTCGCCAAGCTCTAAAGACTACTTAGTCAGTTCCTGAAAAAGTCATAGAGCTTCTTGGTGGGATGAGTCAAAATCTCCCTGAGGATGGCAGCTAGTTCTTTTGCCAAATAGCCACCCAGGAGCATGGTGAGGCGTTTAGATGCCAGTCTGATGGAATCCAGTGATTCCTCAACAACTGCCCGTGTTGCATGGGCCTCCCAGCAACAGGCAGCTAACACTCGGTCAAGGTGATCCACACACTTTTGGAGGGGAATGGAAAGTCTTGCAAGGGGCCACCGTTGAGGGACCAACTCCAGTCTCCGGAGCTTGTGATATTCTGACCCAATAAACTCTCCTTTGTCTTCAAAATCGCGGCCAACTGCTGCATAGGCTGTTTGCATAAGCTCATATTGTTCCGAATCCGAAGCCAATGAAGAGCCAGACTCATTCTGTATGGTGTCACTTTCACTGCCACTTTCCTCCGAGTCACTGGTAGCAATGATGGATTCATCATTCCCTGAGTCAGAGTCAACCTCGTGAGAGGCAACATGAATAACTTTAGCAGGAACTTTCTTCCTGTCAGCCGCCTGAGCATCCTGGTCAACCCAGTATTCCTGGTGTGCCCCAAGTCCTGCGCGCAGCACCCCAGCCTTGGTAATGTGCAAGTCAGGCAGGAGCTCATCAGCTTGCAAGCCGAAGAGCTGAAGGGCATCACTGCGAATGCTTATTTGAGAGACCCAGGCAAAGGAATCATAGAAATGTTGCATGCCCAACCGCTCCTCTCTTTGCGGCCACACCAGATAGCAAGGAAACTCAGAACTGTTCTAAGCATAGCCATAAGCAAAGCGACGACATCTCAACGGAGGTTTAGGGCCATCAGGTTCACATTGATATGCTGCAGTCTTGCCGGACAGGCTGGAGGTGCCAACTTTTACCTGCATAATCATGACCTTTGTCAATCCTCTCCGGATGAAGCTTTCATTGATATGCTCAAACAAAACTGTTGCCTGGCAGGACCGCACTTCCCGCCGCCTGCTATTGTTGAGGTCCTGCAGGACTACGTCACCAATTTTCACAAAGTACGACGGCTTCATCTTATTGTGGTGGACTTGTGGAGGCCTTGGAAGTACAATACTGCCCGTGCAAGAGAGATCACTGATCAGCTTTGGTTTGTTCAGGATAGTGATAATACTCGTAGGGTGAGCCCATTCCAACATGCTCCGAAATTTCTTTTTTGCTGGCGGCTGCTTGGGTTGATCCCGGGCGGAGCGCCCTTCAGTCAGCTGAACAAAGCTGTTAAAGACGCTATGGTCGGATCTGGTTGTACGTCAATTTTTTGAGAAACATGCAAAAAGGCCATCAATGCAAACAACAACAATCTACACAAAGTGACAGAGTGTAGAAAGAAACCGTCCACAGATACGGCAAGGTGCAAAGGAGGGCTCTGGTGAAGTCGCACGGACACAGGAAGGTTCCAAAGACCTTCAGAAAGGGTACCCTTCAGTGACGGAGGGGGCTTCGTCTTCACCGAAGCACCCTTCAAAGGTACCCTTCACGAAGGCTTGAAGACCTTTTCACCTTCGGAAACCTTCAAGAGTGCTTCACCTTCGGAAGAGAGGGCTTGAGGGCGCTTGAAGGCGGCTTCAAGGGGGCTTGAAGGGGGCTTGGAAGGGGATTAAAAGGAATTGAAGGGGGCTTGAAGGGGGCTTGAAGCCTTCAGCGTTGAAGGGGTGTTCGAAGGGGCTCGAAAGGGGCTTGCAGGGGCTTCAAGGGGGCTTGAAGGGGGCCTGAAGAGGGCTTCACCTTCGGGAGCTTCAAAGGGGCTTGAAAGGGGCTTGANTCGGAAAGTGCTTTACACATGCCCAAACCTAATGTAACTCGTGTTCAAAGTGCCACGCAATGGACTGCCTCGGTACATACTTTACACATGCCCTAACCTAATTTTTTTCCTGCATTGCCGGACTAGTGCGAGACATGGTCGGTCAACAACTGGAATTAGTTGAGATTGAAGACAAATTTGAAAAAGGAAAACAACAAAGAACCAAACAACAAACAAAAACAACACCCACACCCAAGCCAGGCACCAGGCCAGGCAGAAAAGCCGGGAATTTGCAAGCTAAGTGAAACAGGTGAAACAAACGCGCCCCTCTCAGCCCATGTAGTAATCCTCCACTTTGTCCATGTTTAGATGTCAGCCATCAATATCTGCACCTGGGTACTCAGGCGAGTCTCTAACGTCTGGCAGACGTCGTCGCTTGAGTTGATACGTACCCTCTCTAGTCTGCCACCTTTTTGCGCAATTAATTCTCCATGAATGCATCAACTTCCGACTGTGCTACTGTTTCCTTGTCCGATAGCGCCTTCAACAACTTCTTGAAGTCATAGACAAACGGTTCACTGTGATTTTTATAGTGTGCCATCCAATCTTGACATCTCTTCCACCATGCTTGGACCTCTTTGATTCTAGCCCCACTATACTTTTTCTCTTCATTAGGGTCTGTCAGACCCTTCAAGCCCCCTGGAAAGAGACTTCTGAAGGGGGTACCTCGGAACCAGCCCCTACGGACAGCACCTGCGCCGGAGCAACAAATGAAGCGACGTAGGGTAGACGATGGCTTTCGTGAAACTTCCTAGAGTAGAACCAGTGCAAGCCCCAAAAGATGAAGGATATTTGTTGACAATTAAAATATTGGCCTGTAATTGGGTAATCTCTGCGCCTGTCACTTTCCCAGCTCCAGTTTTAAGGTGTCTGTTGCTCCACCTCTAGTTTCCCACTTCCAGTTTTGAGGAGCTAGTTCTGAACCTCTGCTTTCGCCATTTCTGAACTTCTGCTTTCCCAGCTCCAGTTTTAAGGCAGCTATTGCTCAACTTCTGCTTTCCCACGCCTTCTTGTTGCCATTCGAACATAGAATATCAAATTCAGCTGCCAGCCTGATATTGTTCTGTGAAGATGGGCTTTTTTGGGCCCGAGATGGCCCATCATCACAAGCACCAATGGTAAGCACCAAAGGAACGTAGTCAAGGTATGGAGCGTCTGTAGAGCTATTTGTTGGAAGAGAAGTACTGAGAGTCGGGTCGACATCACTGAGAGCTGGTTTCAACTGTTTCACATCAAGGGGAATACCTGGGTTCTTGTTTTGGTTTTTGTGTTTGTTGTTTGGGGCGGTTTTTTTGTTTGTTTGCTGTTGGTGCCACTAGGTATTTCCCTCTTTTTTGGAGTATAGTATTTGAAGCACAAAGACATCATTCATCCAAGACTGTTTCTATCGTCATGATGAGCCCAGCACTGGAGCAAAAAGAAAGCTTTCTGATGTGGCAATTTGGCTGGTGGATGGAAGATGAAACCAAAGGCGAAAGGATGTAAATGTATGTGGATCGCCTGCATGGCATTGGATTCTCAGTCGTTGTTGTCTCTTGTGGTACTGGCTGGGCTTCTACCTCAAGGTGCAACAACCGACCACTGTTTCACATCATCTCTCATCAACAAAAATGAGATGTCACTCACAATTTGCTAAATGCCAACTTTCACCAAGTCAAACTGGCAGAGTATACTCGTCGCAAGTTACACCTATAAATGTGCTTAGGATATCGCAGTACCTCCCAACCTTGGAACAAGTTGTGCCTTCCCTTCGTTCGGACGGTCGACATGCGTGCTCTCGGCGTTGCCAACTGGCCCTAGATCCAACCGTCGAGGAACAGGCCACCTTTATCCGCTTCTTGCTCTCTGGGAGACTGCAGTGTGGTTGGTGTTGGTTTGTTTACCTTTTTGAATTTGTTGCTTTACTTGGACGTCTATATCCAATGTTTTTGCGACACTTTCACCCAGTTGTAGCTGACAGAAGGGCGACCGCCTGGACAACGGAGACGTTGAGCCATGCAGCAACCAGCCAAAAAAACAAAAAAAATGGCATTGGATTCTTTAGATCTTGCTGTCGGGGAATGTCGGCAGATCGTTTTTCTGCATGCTTTCAGTGGTTTCGGATCGAGTGTAAGTGTGGACCCTTTGTAAGAATTCTCAAGCCACCGAAACTCTTCCGTATACTCTTGGAGAAAAAGACGCCTACAAAGCGCTTGGTTTGGAAGGCCTGTAGCTTGTTTGGTCCAGACTCGCTCCTCGATCATCGGCCTGTGAGGCTCGATCTTCTCCCAAATATGGCGCGCCTGTAATCGCCTGCGCTCTCTCCGCATAAAGATATCCGTGGCCAGCTGATTTGCCATATCATGTGAAGTCATTTGCAAAGGCCTAGCCATTGGTCAGCTTCCATAATTCTATTACTAGGGCATTATCCCAGGCCATAACCGCTTTCTGAATAAACACATCGTGGAGAATTCCTTCTTTCAGTCTGGGGAAAAGAGGAAAAACATTTGCGGGTCAAATGTGAGCCAGTTAACATTGATGCGTGATTGTAGCACTGGCAGCATCCTTGGGTCTGCCTGCGACCGTTTGATCTTGTAGGTAAACTCAAGTGCCTCCGGCAGCTCAACATGAGATCGGTCAGTCAAGGCAACAGCGCCCAGCTGACTCACACTTTCGCAGTATACAAAGCTTTTTTCCCGTGTAGCCTCAATAACAAGAGGCATCCATGCAGCAGGGAACCAAACAAATAAGGAGTCTACCCAACTGCTACAGCCAATCATCGTTTCAAACCTTGCATCTGTGGCTTTCCTCGGCCATGCTTCTGGGCGGCAGCACCATCAAATGGAATTGCAATTGGAATTGACTGTCTGTTGTGAGAATAAGGAAGAAAGGGCACTTTCAACAGCCCTCTTGCCGCGCCTCCTACTCGAAGATGGACACGTGCTGGCCACTTTCAGTGCTATTGTGTTGGCCTTGTGTGAAGAACGTACAGGATTGGCTATCAGTGGCGAATTTGGAGCCGACACATGATGGTATTTCAGAGTGCTATTGGATGACAAATTTTTTGGTGCAGGTGTCATGTGTTTCTCTGTGGTTTAATGAAAACACGGTTTTGGATGGCATTTACGGTGAAGCCTGCAGCCTTACTTTGCTGTTTTTGAGCATGATGACATGCAGAATCGATGTTTTTTTTGGCGGCGGGCACTTGAGAATTCCCGACAGTGGCCTTGTCTACCTTGTCTGGCGCGCCAGCCAATGTATGTCCTCGTGTATTGCGCTGCTGTCTCCGGAAGTGAGATGGAGTGAGATGGAGTGGCTTGTTTCCTTGGTTAAGGCCTCTCGGCTGTCAGTACGTTATGACATGAATGGGCTCTTCTACACGTTTTTTTTCTATAGGAATGAATGTGGAGGTTTCCACGTCCGTCGTGCGGTGGTTTGTGGGTGGCTTTTTACCTTGGGTACTTTGCTATTTCGTTGAGGTGCAGTACTGAGAGGACCCTGAGTGGCCGGCTTGTTTCACTTGCTGCATGGCAGTTTTTGTTGTTTCACCGCTTTGTTCCCGAATGACACTGTCATTCGTCTAATTCGTTGCTTTTGTTTCAAGAAGGTACATCCTTGTGTAGTTAAGAGCGATGCTTGAGCTATTTGGGCAAAGCCCTGTTTGCTACACTTGATTGTATTTCCTTTTCTTTGACTGCATTGCAGTTTTGCTCTATACTAAACAACAGACGTTTTAGTGGCCGTCAGAGCCTTGGAGCGCGCACGGCACTAGCTTCAAAAACAAATGTTTTTTTGGTGATGTTTTACCTCAAGTGATGTGAAGTCGACTTGTAGTGAAACAACACAAGCAACACGTCAGATCTCTTTGCTTGTGTGGTTTGGTAAAAGGGAAGAGAAGGGTTCATTTGATTTCACCTGTTTCGTTGAGTTGCACTTGTGGTGATTTGGACGATTTCGGACGACTTAGGAGCGTATCGCGTTGTGTATTGGATTTGCCTTGAGGAAGTTTCGAATTTGTCTATAGTAAGTTATTTTGCGTATCTTCACAACTTGGTGACTCGTGTTTCACCGGACAAATTTCGGCCAGTTTTACATGGTGTAATTGGTGATGTTGATGTCACCGGTTCTTCCATCTCATCCCTTGGAGGCGCGCTCTTGTCACAGGTATCTCGACACCCAATGACTGCTCTGCGCCGAATTCCCTCTTCTTTCCTGTGCACCGTCGATGACTTGACTCCGGAATGATCTTCTCGTCTTTGACTCACTCAATCGCGAAGGCTAACTTGTTTCGAATTTGTTTGATTTGTTCGATTTCTATGGTCTGGCCATTGAAATCGTACGCTTTTGTGTTTTCTCCCGACTTTGGATTGGTCCGTTTCGTGTGGGATCAGCTGACTGAAGGGCGAACCGCCCGGGACACGTACCATAGCAGCTACCAGACAAAAAAACCAAGACCAGATGCTTGGACACAAGACCGCGGCCCAATATAGCGACTTTTGACCATGGCACATATGACTCTCTGAGTGCATAGCTGTCATAGCCAAGACTTGGAAATTCTCAGAGATGATAGTGTTGCAGATGCTTGGTGGACATGATCCAGACATGCTTTGCAGCAATCGTATCAAGTGGTTGAAGCCGGTCCTGTCTGAATTTCTCAAGCTTTCGGTTTCTTTCAACGCCATAACCTCTCGGTGACAACGAAATGTTGCTCTTCAATATGCTCATGAGTCAAAGAATTAAACAATATTCAGCATTTATCAACAGAAAAAAGAAAAGAATTGGCATAAACAGCAGGGCAAGTACAAAGATGCTACTTTTAAAGATCTTTTCAGATACCAGTTTTCTCACTTGTATTGTCTTAATTGTTTGGAGTCTATGCTGGTATAGGCTGGTATTATTTTTGGATGCATTTAAATAGTAATTTCTTGATCCTCCACCCCGCGGTTCATGTTTGTGACGTTAAACCAAGCGAAGCCACTACCGTGCGACATTTTGCAACAAATTCTCAATTCAGCTGCACTTATCCTCGAGATTCAAAGCCATGCCGTCGATGTCATATGAACTCGTCGCAGGCGCTGACATCACTTGTGGGTCGTGGATGTTGTCGGCTTGCTGGAACATTCGACCGTATGGGTTTAGCACTAGGATGCAAGTCAACGTCGCAACTCCCAGTCTTCATTTGTTTTGGTGCATGCGTTGCCATCATTTTTGTTTGTCTCAATGTCTTCACAGGTCGCTTCTCTAATTTGGCTTTGATATTTTTGAGGAGAATGTCTTTCATGGTTCAAATCTCTCGCAGGGTCATCCTTATGCTTGAATCATGCAGACGGGTTTTGGCCAAGAAAATGGTTTGAGGACACCTCCTACAATTTCCATATTTCAGATTGATTGAAGATGGCGATATGTATGCTAGCATTTTTTAATATATTTAATTTCATACATATTTGGTATTAAACTTACCACTTTGTTTCCACACATCTAGTACGTAGTGTATGACAAGTTACGTACTTATGTATAGTATGTTTCATCACAAAACCCACATCTGCAGGCGCTGCGGATCTTGAGGATGTCAAAGACAGCACAAATTGCCTGGATGGTGTGCGGGCCTCTCCCAGTGGTGGCAGAAGTGGCATTGCCATGACCATTGGTTAGCGTCTTAGTCTTGGAGACATGCAAAAATCTTGGATTCATATGGATTTTTCGCGAAGAGTATCAAAAAACAGTGAAAACCGCATAAAAACACCGGGTTGCCTTGAATTGGTGGTCTCACTTTCAAAGAATTGAGACATTGTTCGCCGATGCAGCAGTGCAAACTTTGCATGTTGAGTTTACTCAACGCTGAGGCGTGTTGTTCTTCCTGACCATCCTTGGTGTTTCATTCACTGTTTTCATGGGCATAGACCTCGATGGCATTGCGCCTGACATTGCTAGACGGGCTTGGCCCGAAGCAGCCCAGGATGTTGCCAGCGCTCTTGCAAAACTTGAGAAACAGCTGTACTCGGGTGCTTGGCGTGATTTGGCATATGTCCCAGGTGCATTGTTACAGGTAGTTCCACTGGCGATACAACTCTGGCCAATGGCATGTGGGGGTCTGGCTGCAATGGCTGGGCTGCTCTTCCTTGGGATGCGGGCTCCAAAGCAAAGCCGGTGCTCGTGGCAAGAAGCTGTTTCTCGCAGCTTTCAAAAGTGCAAGCGAATTTTCTTCGGAATTCTGCTGCCAGTCTGTCTCATGTATAGTGACATGATGACAGACCTGCTGGTACTGCAGAAATTTTGGTCCAGCAAACAACTCCAGTATTTCGCATTGAATTTGTTCGCTGTCATAACCGGCTTGGTGACTTCAGCAATCATTGGGCCAGGTGGTGTACGCATCGACATGCAGAGCGAAGTGCTTCAAGGAATGCAAGGACATTTACACGTATTGTCAGGTTTGCAGCTCACACCACTTTTCTGTATGATACTGGGATTGAGGGAATTTTGGTCCTCAGATTTTGACAGTGGCAGATCTTTCTCCTTTGAAAACAGGCTCCGGGACACGGGCATCACAGCCCTGTTGAATTCCACCACCATTGGCGAAACGTTTGGAGAAGCCCTGCTGAGCGCCTTTGTGCAACTCTATGCAGCACTCCGACAAGGACCGCTTCAGTGGCCATCTCTCTTGGCATTCTCAGCCACTTGGCCTTGAATTCCTTGAATTGTTTCCTCTGCAGGGAACGAAGTGACCTAACCAACATCGCAATTAACAAACAGGAGGTTTTAAATTTCAAGGTTTCATATTCCAAGCTGCCTGAAAAAGGTATCATCCGATCATCTGGGCTGACAGGTCCATCAAATTGAATCAAAGTTTCCTGGTTTGCTCCACACTGAGGTGCTGCTGAGTCTGTTTTCTATCAGCAAGTCTTTTGCCTGCATCGACCAGTGGCTTGATTTGAACTCAGCAATGTTGCTGCAAAATGCCGGAGCTCATGACAGCCAATCTTAGAATAGAGCAGGTAGCCAGAACAAAGGGAAAGGATGACAGGATGATCGCATGATCATGTTAGATTAGATGATCATATGAATCATATGTTAGATTAGATTAGATGAATTGCGTGTGTATGTAGGTGTGTGTGTGTGTGTCTTCTTCATGCTCCATGATGTTGCAGAATGAGCCTTAAGCAGTGGTGACATTTTGGATGTCCGATGTCCATGCTTTACTCCCTATGTTCCCTATACAGGCTCCCCATACGCTCCATATTCTTGTTATATCTCATATGATATGCTCTCTATGTACTCCTCCTACATGGTCCCTATTCGGTTCCTATGCTCGCTGTGCTCAGGATGGGCCAAGTTTCTCGATACAGGCATGGCCAAGCCATAGTCGTTGGTATTGCAAAACCTGCATCCATGACATTCTTGGTGGTGGCGCTATACCGACTCACAGCTGTCGCGAGCCTAGTCCTAGTGCAATCAAGAAGATCCATTTTTCTTGAAAGATTCGTTGATGATATTTAACTATATTCAGCAGGCTGGATATGATAGGATCCATCTTTACATTGCAGTTGCCAGCCAGCAGCTCGCCACCAACCGAGACACAACCCGACACAAAGTGTTGCATTTGCGTTGCTAGAGGTATTTCGATATGAGGGACAATCTTGGCCGATAATATCACATCATATGGGATAGATCATCATAGATCATGCCAGCATATGCCGTAATCTATCGTCATGTCGCGCATAGTTTCCGCAGTTCGCTTTTGTCTATGCCGAGGTGTGCAGTCGTTTGCTGCTGTTTCCATTGTTTCAGCTTGCTTTGCATCAGGACAGCTGATGCGGCTCACGAAAAGTAACAATAATACCTTAAAGGTTGCCATAGAATTCGACGCAGTCACATGCAGTCACATCGATGGGTTGATCATGTCATCATACCCTGCTGCGTTTGTGGCATGTCATCGCCTCCTGTTGCATGTTGAAACTCATAAATCTCGATGCATCTCGCTGGGAGGAATTGCAGATGTGGAAGGTGGCCTATGGCGGAGCATTACTATGGAGCGTCGATTGCATTTTGCAAGCTGCACTAGTACTTTATAGCACTGGAAACTATTCAAAACTGCTTTTGGCAGTTCCCAACACCATCAGTGCCTACGAGCCACTTCTGTTGAACGGTTCAAATGCTCTCCTTTCGGTTGCTTGATGGCATAGTGGGATGATGGCGAAGTGGAGAGCTTGTCCTGCAAGAATGCAAGAGTGCAAGAAGGCACCCTCCATCTGAAGCCTTGTGTTGTGAGCCTTGTGAGTGTGTCACTTTTCTCATTCTTTTTCTGTGAAGCCTCCTAAGGTGAAGATACCTCTACATGCATTGGTGCATGCGGCAGAAGCCATGGCAGGAGTCTACATTGTTGCCACGTATGGTTCCTCCAAAGCCAAGCTCTGGGAAGAGCACAGAACCCCTTTGCGCTTGTTTACAGCATCCACCTTGATCCAGTGGCCATTGCTTTGGCTTCTCCGTCGTTTTTGCGCATATGAAATCCTACAGAAGCCGTGTGTCATCGATATTCTATTTGATCAGACAAGGATGGTCTGCGATGAAGCCGATGCCACCGTGCCACTCGATGTCGCTGCGCTGGTTCCCTTCTCCATTTCAAGTGGCTGTGATGTCGAAAAACTCCTGGCCTTGATGGTGAGAGGCTTGCAGCCTGATGTCACGGAGCAAATCGTACTACTGGTGAGGTGCAAAGCCATTCGCAATGAGGGCAGGTTGGCCATGATGGAACTGGGAGCAGCACAAGCTATCCTGACCGCGATGAGAAGACATCAAGACCATGCAGCTGTGCAGAAGGAAGGTTGTGCTGCACTATTTAACTTGGCCGGAAATAATGAGAACCAGGTGAAGTTGATGGAGCTGGAGGCAGCCCAGGCAATTCTGGAAGCCATGAAGGGACATGGAGATCATGCAGCTGTGCAGAAATATGGTTGTGGTGCACTATGGAACTTGGCCTTGAATGCTGAGAACCAGGTGAAGTTGATGGAGCTGGAGGCAACCCAGGCAATTCTGGAAGCCATGAAGAGACACACAAATCTTTTAGCTCTGCAAGAAAATGGTTGTGCTGCACTATGGAACTTGGCGGTAAATGCTGAGAACAAGGTGAAGTTGATGGAGCTGGAGGCAGCCCAGGCAATTCTGGAAGCGATGAAGAGACACCGAAATCATTTAGCTGTGCAAGAAAATGATTGTGCTGCACTAGGGGCCTTGGCCTGGACTGCCGAGAACAAGGTGAAGTTGATGGAGCTGGAGGCAGCCCAGGCAATTCTGGAAACCATGAAAAGACATCGAGATCATGTAGCTGTGCAGGAACATGGTTGTGGTGCACTATGGAACTTGGCCATGAATGCTGAGAACAAGGTGAAGTTGATGGAGCTGGAGGCGGCCAAGTCAATTCTGGAAGCCATGAAGGAACATGCTGAGAACCAGGTGAAGTTGATGGAGCTGGAGGCGGCCGAAGCAATTCTCGAAGCCATGAAGGGACATGGAGATCATGTAGCTGTGCAGGAACATGGTTGTGGTGCACTATGGAACTTGGCCGTGAATGCTGAGAACAAGGTGAAGTTGGTGGAGCTGGAGGCAGCCCAGGCAATTCTGGAAGCGATGAAGTGATACTGAGATCATGCAGCTTGCAGCTACATGGTTGAAGTGCTCTATGGAGGTAGGTCTTTAATGCTGAGAACCAGGTGAAGTTGATGGAGCTGGAGGCAGTCCAGGCAATTCTGGAAGCGATGAAGAGACACCCAAATCATATAGCTCTGCAAACATATGGTTGTGCTGCACTTGGAACTTGGCGGTAAATGCTGAGAACAAGGTGAAGTTGATGGAGCTGGAGGCAGCCCAAGCAATTCTGGAAGCCATGAATGGACATCGCGATCATGCAGCTGTGCAAGAAAAAGGTTGTGGTGCACTGTGGAACTTGGCCATGAATGCTGACAACCAGCTGAAGTTGATGGAGCTGAAGGCAGCCCAGGCAGTTCTGGAAGCCATGAAGAGACATCGAGATCATGCAGCTGTGCAGGAATATGGTTGTGCTGCACTGCAGAACTTGGCTGTGAATGCTGAGAACAAGGTGAAGTAGATGGAGCTGGAGGCGGCCCAAGCAATTCTGCAAGTCATGAAGGGACGTGGAGATCATGCTGTGCAGCAAAGTTCTTGTGGTGCACTATTGGTCTTTGCCATGAATACTGAGAACAAGGTGAAGTTGATGGAGCTGGAGGCAGCCCAGGCAATTCTGGAAGCCATGAAGGGACATCGAGATCATGCAGTTGTGTAGCAAAATGGTTGTGTTGCACTATTAATACAGAAAATGGTGCATTGTGTGTTATTGTGAAAACCACGCACGAAAGATGCGGACCTTTTTCACTCGTCGTCTTGAGCCAAAGACGAGGTCGAGTTACCACATCAAGTGGTCCAACGCTAAGTGAAACACTCTCAAGCAAAACACTTCAAGTCTCTTAAAGACTAAACTTAGTCAAAACTACTCGACTCTAACTCAAGTGCGGAGCAGAACTAAAGAGTCTAAACTGACTCTACACGCAGTGGTTGTCTTCTGGTTAAAACAAACAAAACAAAGAAAACACCGAGTAGGCACTCCCTCAAC
>DF245441.1:0-16938 GCA_000507305.1 Breviolum minutum Mf 1.05b.01 | reverse complement strand
CAAAAGCAAGTCAAGCAAGGATGACATTTCCTCATCCGAGCAGAATTCTACATTTGAAGCCTACAGAAGAAAAAATCCAACGCACCAAACTTTTCCCAATCTACATCCAGCGAGACAGTCCAAAGATGTCCAAAACATCCCGGAGCCTCTGGGCTACTGCAGCTATTGGCATCAGGTCCCGACTCCCTGAACAGCCAAGTGCTCGAGAAAATCATAGAAAATCCACAGGATCAGGTCATCAGGCATCTCGCTGTGCTGTAAAGAGGTTCTTTCATGATTCTCTCTCAAGGAGTTACATGAACTACCTGGCCTTGTCTGGTCACTGGCACTCTCCCTATGAGTTGATTCGCGCCGCTGCAAAGCTTCTTCAAGAGATGCCATTCTTTGCTGCATTGCTTGAAATAGAAGCCTCGCAGAAGCAGGAAACAAGAGTTTTTGACCGACACTTCAGTCATCTTTTTCAACTGTAGATGTGGGGTGTTGCCAACTTGATGCTGCGCAGTCACTCATAGTCCGGACAGTTCTGTGGACGAGAGGCAGGCTCCTNCCGACACCAAACAGAGAAAGCAACTCATCCCTCAGTTCCCCAAGTCCTCCTCCGCGTCCAGATGGCCATTGTCCCTGGCAACAAGACATCACTAGCGTATCATGCATCCACCCAGGCTATTATTCTTGTGCTACTCTTGTGCTATCTCTTGCAGCCGTGGCACTCGGGCACCTGAGTCTCCTAGCAAAGGGTCAAGAACTTTCGAGGCTTTAACGTGACTTTCATGACTTTCATAACTTTCCACTTCTCCACTTGCTATGACACAACAAGAAGCAGCTTAGGCTTATCAGCTTGTCAGCTTTTCTGCTTATCAGCTTGCCAGCCTGTCTGATCTCAACTCGTCAACTTTGGAATTCAAATCTGGTCCAAACTGTTGCACAATCTGGCACACATTCCCATACCACCTCTACATTCCAACTATACTCACTTATTCTTCACTTCAACTACAAGCAATTTGATTTTACTTGATGTTCATGAGAAATCTGGAAGTTAAAGCTGCCCATAGTCGCCCACAGAAGTTCACATTTGCCTCAAGGCCAGCCATCTGCTCAGCGTGCTCAGCGTGCTCAGACTCCGAGGTATCCCTGTCGGATCAAGCTTCACCAAAACTTCCATTCGAGTCATACTAATATATATATATATATAAATACTTCATAATACGTCCAGGCTTCAAAAATCTTCGAAACGCAAAACACAAAGGATCTGAACGTTGGCAGAGCCTTGGATCCTCAAAGGCTTCATCCAACCGCCTCACAGCTTCCTGACGCAAATGCCAACAATGCTGTTCCAAGTTCTACCAATCACCATCTCAACAAGGACCTCAGCAGAGTCTGCAGCATCATCGAGTAGCGTTTGCCTTCGCATGTTCAATGTCACTGATTGTCACTACACTGTTTACAAAGAAACTTTTTTGGAAAACTGGGATTGAAGGGAAATCTACAAGGTCTGAAGTCTGATTTCATAAAAACTGAAGCCGCGCCTTGTCTCATCATCATACTCAACCTCCCTGCGATTTGGTTCGAGCTGTTGCAAAGCTGCTTCAAGTGCCGCTACCCTTTGACGCATTCTCTCAGATAGAAGCCTCATTGAAGCAAGTAGACACTGCGCCCGTATGTGTTCAAGCACACTAGATTATATTCCTTGCTGAAAAAACAAGACTCACCATGTGGTCAAGTGCAGCAAAGAAAAAGATCCTTTTTCCACTGAATGTGTCCAGTTACTCAAAGCTAGCGTACTCTGGAAAGAAGGTATCCTGAGCAGCAGCTTTGAAACGGCGTGCAAATCAATATGCAAGGTGCAAAAGGAAAAATTCTATCCATCCGAGGACGTCAAACGTTCAGAGTCCAGTTCCCTCCGCAACGTTGGAAATACAATCCGACACCAAACAGAGAAAGCAACTCATCCCTCAGTTCCCCAAGTCCTCCTCCGCGTCCAGATGGCCATTGTCCCTGGCAACAAGACATCACTAGCGTATCATGCATCCACCCAGGCTATTATTCTTGTGCTACTCTTGTGCTATCTCTTGCAGCCGTGGCACTCGGGCACCTGAGTCTCCTAGCAAAGGGTCAAGAACTTTCGAGGCTTTAACGTGACTTTCATGACTTTCATAACTTTCCACTTCTCCACTTGCTATGACACAACAAGAAGCAGCTTAGGCTTATCAGCTTGTCAGCTTTTCTGCTTATCAGCTTGCCAGCCTGTCTGATCTCAACTCGTCAACTTTGGAATTCAAATCTGGTCCAAACTGTTGCACAATCTGGCACACATTCCCATACCACCTCTACATTCCAACTATACTCACTTATTCTTCACTTCAACTACAAGCAATTTGATTTTACTTGATGTTCATGAGAAATCTGGAAGTTAAAGCTGCCCATAGTCGCCCACAGAAGTTCACATTTGCCTCAAGGCCAGCCATCTGCTCAGCGTGCTCAGCGTGCTCAGACTCCGAGGTATCCCTGTCGGATCAAGCTTCACCAAAACTTCCATTCGAGTCATACTAATATATATATATATATAAATACTTCATAATACGTCCAGGCTTCAAAAATCTTCGAAACGCAAAACACAAAGGATCTGAACGTTGGCAGAGCCTTGGATCCTCAAAGGCTTCATCCAACCGCCTCACAGCTTCCTGACGCAAATGCCAACAATGCTGTTCCAAGTTCTACCAATCACCATCTCAACAAGGACCTCAGCAGAGTCTGCAGCATCATCGAGTAGCGTTTGCCTTCGCATGTTCAATGTCACTGATTGTCACTACACTGTTTACAAAGAAACTTTTTTGGAAAACTGGGATTGAAGGGAAATCTACAAGGTCTGAAGTCTGATTTCATAAAAACTGAAGCCGCGCCTTGTCTCATCATCATACTCAACCTCCCTGCGATTTGGTTCGAGCTGTTGCAAAGCTGCTTCAAGTGCCGCTACCCTTTGACGCATTCTCTCAGATAGAAGCCTCATTGAAGCAAGTAGACACTGCGCCCGTATGTGTTCAAGCACACTAGATTATATTCCTTGCTGAAAAAACAAGACTCACCATGTGGTCAAGTGCAGCAAAGAAAAAGATCCTTTTTCCACTGAATGTGTCCAGTTACTCAAAGCTAGCGTACTCTGGAAAGAAGGTATCCTGAGCAGCAGCTTTGAAACGGCGTGCAAATCAATATGCAAGGTGCAAAAGGAAAAATTCTATCCATCCGAGGACGTCAAACGTTCAGAGTCCAGTTCCCTCCGCAACGTTGGAAATACAATCCGACACCAAACAGAGAAAGCAACTCATCCCTCAGTTCCCCAAGTCCTCCTCCGCGTCCAGATGGCCATTGTCCCTGGCAACAAGACATCACTAGCGTATCATGCATCCACCCAGGCTATTATTCTTGTGCTACTCTTGTGCTATCTCTTGCAGCCGTGGCACTCGGGCACCTGAGTCTCCTAGCAAAGGGTCAAGAACTTTCGAGGCTTTAACGTGACTTTCATGACTTTCATAACTTTCCACTTCTCCACTTGCTATGACACAACAAGAAGCAGCTTAGGCTTATCAGCTTGTCAGCTTTTCTGCTTATCAGCTTGCCAGCCTGTCTGATCTCAACTCGTCAACTTTGGAATTCAGATCTGGTCCAAACTGTTGCACAATCTGGCACACATTCCCATACCACCTCTACATTCCAACTATACTCACTTATTCTTCACTTCAGATAACTTCAGGTCTAGGAGGGTTCACAAACCCTTTTACCAAAAATCATACCGCAAGCCATAGTGGCAAACCCTGCTCCTCCAATCCCTGCTTCGCGATCTTCTCGTCCAGCTCTTTGCGAGGAAACCTTGGCTACTCCAAGTCTTGCAAAAGTGTAGAGTAGAAGTTGTCCAATTGAAAAAATATATGCAAAGGATGGCAAAGGCATCAAAAGATTGCCACAAGTCTCAATGCATGGAGAGAGGCGCTACCGATGACTCACTGATAAGTAGAGGACCTGTGCTCAAAACTCCAGACACTTTCGAACTGACATTAAGATGATCCTGACATAATGACATCTCGAGATCTCAATCGATGCTGTTTGAAGCCAAATCATTGACTCAATCGAAAAGCCTGGCCTTGAAAGCCATACTCCAGCGGTGTCGAATACCACCAGTCAAGATCTGCAGGCCTGCGGACAAGAATACACAGAACATATACAAAACACCCCCAACAAGCAACAAATTTGATTCACATCACATCGTTCGACATCATTCGCATCCATTTTGTTGGCGGCGCGCCAATTTTCATCTCCAAGAAAAGATTCTGATGTTTTTTAAAAATTAATCCTTCCACGTTTCTTCCCTTTCGAGTTTGGAGCCTCTGAGGCTTCCGCGAGGCTCCGGAGCCCATGAGTTCGAGCCCGAGTTCCACTAAAGAAAAACACATGGTTTGTAGCGACATGGTCAATACTAGTGTATCTAGTGTTTTTTTCAAAACATCAGAAAACATTGAGCTGGCAAAACAATTATGCAAAAAATATATACATATATACACACATAAACATGTTGTGAAATTGTGAACTCTCGCTGGATTCACCCACTCTCACTACAAAAACATTGAAGTCTCCAGAACTTCTCGGGATGTCCACAGCCCAAGCCTTCTGATATGCCGCAAAGGACTCATACCCAATGCCAACTGCTAGGGCTAAGTTGAGCATGATCACAATGAGAGCCTGGCAAACTTAGGGGAGAATCGATGATCATCGATGATCAAAATCGACCAATATGATGAATGATTGATGAATGCATATGAATGCTAAACTGTGGGAAATCTTTCACCTGGACGCCAACGAATTGTCGTCGAATGGATCCAGCCTGAAGGGTTGAAAACTCACGGAGTTTTGTTGTGAATTTACGTGAATTTGAAACAGATTTTGGACCAACCGCCTCGCCTGAGTTTTGTGATTCACGTTCACATAGTTTCCACTGATTTGGAAAGTTTGATTGATGTACTCCTTGATGCTGAAAACGCTAATGACTGTGAAATGCTTCGAAAAAACTCTGCCACTTCAAGCACAACACAGTCCAACACAGCCATTTGGAGTATTCTGAGCACCGCCTCTGCACGCCTCACTTGGTCTTCAACTGACTTCACCTATGCACATGGCTGCACTGTAAACGACCAAGGTATATCGGCTCATCTCGGCATCTCATCTCGCTAGTCGCTTTTTGGGGGGTGGCTTTTGAAGACTCTGTTCGACACTTTTCAGTCTTTGATGGTCTGCCATGTCTTGACAGATTTCGCCTTCTTATCGGTCTCTCCATTCATGTCTTTCAAACGCCTTTCCAAGTCTTCCTCGGCATTCCCTCCCCCTTTGGAATTGGGAAAGAAAAACTCTGCAATTCATCCGGATCCGCATTCCACACTTCAGCCCAGGAGCTCTGAACTTCATGAGGGTGTCACCAAGGTTCTTTACATCTTCAGCAAGCTTCTCCTCGCAATTTGCTTGTGAGCTGAGCTTGTGACATCAACATGGAGTCCGAAATGAAAAAGGAAAAACAAGACTGACCATGCCTCAAGTCGCCTCTACATCTCGCAAACAAACTGATTCTGAACACCACTGTGAATCAGCCCTATGTCTCAAGTGCAAAATGGTCAGAATTCAAGAGAATTCAGGTTATCCTGGCTGTTCCACACATGCACCACCAATGGGCACCTGCGCTGTGGCATCAAAACATGATGCACACTCTGCCAAATCTTTGTATGTGACAAGCGTTGTCCAACTCTGTTTACACGTTTCAGATCCATGTTTTCATGTTTTTGTGTTTTTTGCCTCCAAAAGTTGTCTTCTCGTTTTTTTCCAACTCCTGTCTTTTCGGCCTTAGCGTCGTGGGTCGGAGCAGTGCCTCCGGCGTCAGCGGCCAGTTGCACACCGTCGCCAGCTGCCAGGCTCCAGGAGACCCCAGCCACTGGACCACTGCCTCCGACAACTCCTGGCAAAACGGCACCAAAAACAGACCAACACTATTGCAACGTGTGGCTTCACCAGCTTCGCATCAATCAATCAATCACCAATCCCATCCTTCATTTGCTGCCAGAATTACGTCATCTCTGATCAAAAAAATGGGCCGAAAAATGCATTGTCACAATTTGTCACATACTCTTGGAGCAGTTGCAAATAGTTGCAATATCCAACGTGCGAGTGACCTCGATGGTTCTACTTTTGATCTGAACGTCTTTGAAGCTTCCTCTGATCGGTGGGGCTTTTTCAAAGTCCCGACCTAACCAAATCATCCAAATCCAGCTGTGAAAGAAATGATCAAACAAAGCCATAACGCCAAAAGCCATAAAGCCATTGCCTTCTGCAAAGAACTTCAGCCGAACATACGTAGGTGTCTCAAGAAGGTCCTGGCTTTGATGTGACAGTGACTGTAAGGAATGTCGGTGGTCTCATCAGTTGCAAGGTGTGATAGGAGACTCCTGGCGGTCCATTCTACCTAAGTCAGAAAGTTGCAATTCAGGCTCAATTGATAGGAGACAATGTCAAAAGCAAGAAAGGTGATCAGGTCTGCGATGAGGTTGCGAATGTTTCGGATACACTGATTTCACTGCATTGGCTTTATGCAAATCGTTGGAATGAGAAATTGAAACATAACCAGCACTTTGAAGAAAATGATACCAGTATAGCAGTCTCAAATAGGACAGAACCGTTGATACCAGGCAATTACGACCAACTAGTACGAAACCATTCTGATCAACCGACCCAATCAACCGAGCAAACGATTCGAATCTGTGTCTCTCACCGAAGAGCTGGTCCCTCTCGCTTTTCAGCTTGAACCAGGTGAAAATATCTACGAAATGATGCAAGGCCACTTTGCCTGAACATTCTTGCCTGAACATTGAGAGACAGACTATGACAAGCCTATCCAAAAAAAAATCACCCCTCTAAATCAACCGGAAGGTAGCCAAACCCTGCAAAATGAAACTGCAGAGCATGCAAACGCAAACTACGTTGGACATGAATCGGCAAAAAAAGAGGTGACGGCGGTGACAGCAAAGGGAATCCCACAGACGGTCTTCGTTCTGCTTCATGAGGTGGCGAAAGCTCCACATCGTACATGGCCAGGGCTTCACGTGCCTAACACTGGGAGCGCAGCGAATCGCAGCGAATGAGCGGAGTGAGTGCCGTAGTGCTATAGTAGCTATAGCAATGCCTGACCTCCATCAATTGGCTGGCCATGGTGGACATTGCCTTCTGCATCTTTCCAACATTGCCTTGTAACTCTTTGTACCTGCTAGCTGATCCGGCTGATCCGGCCTTTGGCAAGAACATCAAAGAACATCAAAGAACATCAAGAACATCAAAGTCAGAAGAAATCGAAAGGGGGCACTTTCTCTCCACTCTCTTGATATGCTGCCGCAGCATTGATGTCTCCTTTTTCAATCACAAAGTGAATGTTTGAATGTTTGAATGTTCATGGTCTTGTTGTCTTGTTGTCTTGCTTTAATTGGCTTCAGCGCTTTTTTTGGGCAAAATCAACGACAAAATCAACGACAAATCACGACAAAAATCATTCGAAATCAATTTGCAAATCAATTCGAGTCAAGATGCGACAGTTTTTCGTCCCGTGTCCTGCAGGGATTCGCGCTGGATCTGCCGGGCTTTCTGCTCCGCCGCCTTGGGCTCAGCCGTGGCCACGGAACGGAGGAACTCGGAGGTGGAGTGGTGAAACTCTCTAACCCATCCACTACCACCGTTCCCACCGTTCGGCACTGCCTCGGCCTGCTTGATGAGTTCCTGGTTCGGCACGCCGGCCCAGCGCTGCGCCACTTGAAGACCGCACTGAAAAGCACAGGCAACGACGTATGAAATCCACGTGGTCAGAAGTAGCAGAGAAGTAGCGTAAGTAGCGAGTAATGTATGGAGCATATGCTACGTAGTATGCATGACCGTATGCATGTATGCTGCATGTAGTGCTTGGAACCCAAGTCAACATGTTGACATGAAGTGGCGGGGAGTACTCTAAACTCTAACCTTAGCTGCTAGCTTCTGTTGATTCTTTGCAAGTGCTTTTATCACACCTGGTTCTGGTTCTTTTGGAAGCAATTTTACCCTAGTGACCCTGGTGTTGTGATTTTGCAAAAGAACTATAAGAGCTACGACGACTACCGGTAACTTCTCGCCTGCCACAGATGCTCCTGGAACATGTTGTGGTCGAAATGTCCCTGCAGAGTGAGAGGTATAGCATGAGGTAAAAGCTATATTAGTCACGACCAGTGACATGGATTGCTGGTACCAGTCACGACCAGTCACTACGACTCGCTACGACTTACAACGGCCCTGTCCCCACCTTGGCATTCATTTCGTCAATGAAGTGCTGCTTCATGTTGTGAACAATCGCCCTGCGATTCAAGGCGTCAAGACAATTGAACCATCGAACCCAAACCATCCCAAACCCGAAAGATATCCAACAAAAACCAACACATGACACTTTGCCTGGTCTCCTCATCGCCCTTCAACCAATATGGAATCTTGAACCAATTCAGCTCGTGTTCAGGGCCCCCATCTGGCATGGCTATTCGCGATTCCACTAAGTCTCAATGCTAAAAGAACAGAAACATGCCGAAGATGCTTTGAGGACTTGCAGGTGTTGAGAGGCCTCCAGTCACCTGTGTCAACATGTTCACACCGTCGTATCCGACACATCCTTTGAATTTTTAATCTATGTATATCTTTTTGTAGAAAGTATACCAGCATAGATCTCGGATAGCCACCAAAGCAATCGAAAAAGAAATCTTCTGACCAATACCAATGGAACATGTCTCTCCCAAAACGTGCACATGAACGAAGTGGTTCGGTCTTTTGCTGTGGCCGCGCCTCTTGCATTTCCCGGGCCTTTCGATCACGATCTTGTTGTTCCTCCCACTTCTGGTTTTCAAAAGCTTGATCTGGACGGGCCTCAGACCGTTCACTTTCCAAGTGCCGCAGCATCTTCACAGTGAAAACACTGCACTGAGTTTCACTGAAAATCACTGTTATTTTGGTGAAAATTTGTCCTTTTTGTTCTTTTTGGCGTTTCTCGGTTCCCGTACGTCAAAGCGGGCTAATCTTCCACCCCCTTTTTGCTCCATAGTAACGATGCCTTCTTCCTGACGAAGCAAAAGTCAAAAGCTGGATGGCTTTCGCCGTAGCCAACAGCAAAACGCTCCTGCAGCTCTTCTTCGCTCAACCCCAGAGACCTCAGGAAATGCACAATCGGATTCAGTTACTGAGATTATGATTCAATCATGTCAATTCTACCATGTACAGTCAAATGAAAGTGGAGAGATTCGAGAGACGCAGGAGATGTCAGAATTAGCAATTGCAGCCAAGGACAACATTCTATCCTGAGCAATCCACCGGACAAGAACGGGATCTCGAAAGGCGTCTCCGTTGGTCTGACGAATGGCCTTGAACAGAAATCAAGTTGAGAATTCGGAGATACTTCTCGAAGTCAAACATCCGAAAGTTGTATTTGTTTTTTTTCAATGACCTTCTTCACGCAGGCCATGATGCTCTGTAGCTGTTCATCCTTTGAACATAATTGGTCCTGGATTTCTTGGATTTCTTGGAGTTCGGTTGCTCGGTTGCGCTCCGGTGGCTCGGTTGCTCCTCATATGATTGAAGCAGAACTTGTGCATCATAGAGACGCCGCAGGGCCTCCGATGGACCAATTATGCCATAAACAACTCCGAGGGAAAAAAAGAACCCAACAAAACAACGAACTCACTCAACCGTCAGAGTCTTCATGATCGTTTCGTTCGCTTCGCTCACTTCGGGCTGGCCTCCTTTTGCTGCTCTCCATGATCAACGACACGAATGGCCTACAAATGCAATGATCACAAAAAAAGAACGTATCAACTTGACTCAAGATGGCACCAACAAGGTGCACTCAATGGCCACCTGCGTCTCGTCGACTTTGGCCCTGCACAAACGTGACTTCCATGGTCAGGTTCAATTTCACATGTTGTTAACGTTGATAAGAAAATTAAGGTCAGTGCGTTTTGAGGACCACCAACAAGCGTCTCCTCGAGCATCTCTCCATGTTGATACACACCAGATATGATATAATATAAGACTCTGTTTATAGGCCATTCTACCATACTGGTGCATAAGGGCCCGACCCCAAATCAAGGCCAACATTTTTCCTGCATGCTGGCATTACCAGTGTGCAAAAGTTGGAGACATCAGGCAAGCTATTCAAAAAGGAGTCTTTTCTGCCCACATGAAGTGTTCCAAGTCACAAAGGATGCTCCTCAAACCATTCTTGAAGTCACTTCCATCGCCATATCGACATGAGCCTCTCAAACGGAACTATATCAGATTTTTCGGTTTGGCCAATTTGTTTTTACTAGGCACTCAAGGCTGAGGGCAAAACCACGTGCGGGGATCATAGCTCTAAAGGTACCTGGCTCTGTTGGAACGCGAGGATATGTTTGTATTGAAAAACGATTGAAGATCCGCAGTCCAACCCGAGTACTGCCTGATAGACACCGCCGCACATGCCAGAACTATCATGTCCATGTGCCGAACACTAATTTCGATTCTATCCAATGAAATTCACTGGAGTCATTGAGCCAAGGGCCGAAAGGCCGCAAATACAATCAAGGCAATCAAAGAGCTACCAATGAATGGTTATATCAGGTTTCTACAATCACTACATTGGCTTGTTGATGCGGCAACTGGTTTTTATTCCGTACGATTCTGGTGGACTGGACTTTCGTAGGGTGGGAACGGTGCGACAAAATGTGATACTTCACCATAGATTGCTTCGTACAACTTTCCACAAACAAATTCTTGCAAAACCTGGCACAAACACAAATCTTGCAGAAGTAAAGACAGGCAACAAGCTGGATGAAACCATGCTGTTATGCTACACAAAGCTATAATATGTTCTGACTTGATCGCTTTTGCAATCTTGTTGTTTTGTCTTTTGACATATATAATTATATAAGACAATCAAAGGTACCCCTCATTCAAAAAGATCTTACATACTATGGCTTCTTGAAGAAGATCATGGTGGGAAATGTAAAAGAAAAAATCTGTGGGAGAGCTAAATGGATGCACAGGGACTAATCTCACAAACAAATGATGTGTGGATGTGTACTCATACTTTCCTAACCTGTGCGAGAAGTGTCACACGGGTATAGATACTTCCAAAAACAAAAACTCAACCCAAGGCCGGTATGGGACAGCCCTCATCTAAAAGGGCAAAATTTGATACATTCGGCACAGACATGAAATTGGCAAATTACGTTTCAAATTATCCAAATCATGACCTTGTTTTTGCACGCAAGTTGCCGATTTTTTGTCAACGTGCCAGGTTTAAAATTTTGAAAAAATCCCCAGACAATAATTTTAAGAGAAACAACGTGATAAACAACATGGGAGACAAACGAAAGACAAACACAGCATTCTAGTGGGAGACAAGATGGGAGACAAGACCGGAGACAAGCCCAGAAGCAGACACAACATTCCAGACCAACTGGAAGACAACATGGATGACAACATGAGACCCTAGACAAATTGGAAGACAAGCTTAGACCGACACAACATTCCAGACCAGTTGGAACACAACATGGAAGACAACATAAGGAAAACAAGCTTAGACCGACACCACATTCCAGACCAGTTGGAAGACAACATGGAAAAAACAATATGAAACCAAAGACAAATTTGAAGGCAAGCTTAGACCGACACAACATTCCAGACCAGTTGGAAGACAACATGGACGACAACATGAGACCGAAGACACATTCCAGACCAGTTGGAAGACTTTTTTGCTCAAGTGCCACTTCGCTATCAAGCAGTTGCGGTCATGAAATTGTTTCAATTCAATGGTGAAATGTGCAAGTTTTTACCTTGATAGGAGAGCTCTTGGCT
Source organism: Breviolum minutum Mf 1.05b.01 (assembly GCA_000507305.1). Classification (NCBI taxonomy): domain Eukaryota; class Dinophyceae; order Suessiales; family Symbiodiniaceae; genus Breviolum; species Breviolum minutum. The sequence continues at coordinate 5,016 of DF245441.1, read as the reverse complement.
GAGTAATGCAGCGCCGAGAGATGCCTTGAAAAAGAAACCACAATGTAACAAACAAACGAACAAACAAACAAACAAACAAACAAACAACCAACCAACCAACAAACAAACAAACAAACAAACAAACAAACAAACAAACAAGAACACCACCAACCCAAACCAAAAAAACACAACCAAAAACAAAAACCAACAACCAAACAAGGCAACATTTCCCCAAAAATAGCAGTACAATCTGAAATGAAGTTGCAAATAAACTGCAACGTGGGTTGCTCCGTGAAACCGTGTGTGAAACTAAGCTCCGTAGGCCCTTCCCCTTTGTTACCGAGGCTTGAGATACGGGATCTTGCACCATCAGGATTTCTCAATGGTCATGCACCTTGTTGGGTAACCAAATTCGACATGGAAGTGAGAAACAAAAAGGAAAATAACTGCAAGCGCCACCAGGCAGCCATTGAAGACATATGTCAGAATGTAAAACTCCAACTTACAAACGACATGAAGGGCTGCATTTCACTTTCAGTGAAACAAAAGCAGCCAAAACATGTAGTTGAGTAGAAACCCAAAACAACAAAGCAAGTCAAGCTGGTTACAGTGATACTTAAACCGGAAATGATAGCCGTATGGCGGAAAACCAGCAGCAGCAGTTGTCCAAGAACATGGGTCTTGAAAGTAAAATCATCGCCCGGGTTTGTCATCAGCAAAAAAAAATTTCCCCGCCTGTCAGGTGAGAGTTGTTCGAATTTATTTGAGTTGTCTTCCCCTCCTTCTCTTCCTTCTCTTCCTTCTCTTCCTTCTCTTCCTTCTCTTCCTTCTCTTCCTTCTCTTCCTTCCCTTCCTTCTCTTCCTTCTCCCTCGCCTCCACCTCCTTCGCCTCCACAGCGAGAATCCATGTCCAGTGTTTCCTGCCGGCCCATAATCGCGAGCAGCCACGTCCAGTGTTTGTTGCCGGGCCTCAACCACGAGCAGCCACGTCCAGTGCTCCCACCTCACCGCAAGCAGCCACGTCCAGTGTTCCCTGCCAGACCTCAACCGCAAGCATTTGAACCGCAATCATCTGAGCTCAGTGTGCCCTGCCGAACCTTAACCGCATCTGAGCCCAGTGTTCCCTGCCGCACGCACCTCACTGCGACCATCGGAGCTCAGTGTTCCCTCCTCAACCGACGACCATGGCGAGATAGAACGTCAGGAAGAATGCCAGAATGAATGTTAGACGACATGTAACAAAGTGTGTCACAAGATACGACATCAAAAGTGTCAGACAGAATGTCAAAAGATATGTCAGAAAGACTGTTAAGAGATATATCAGAAAGAATGTCGCAAAGAATGTTACACAATTTGCCACAAACAATATTAGACAGAATGTCAGCAGATATATCAGAAGATAGGTCAAAAAGAAATGTCACTAGATATGTCAGAAAGAATGTCAAACAAAATGTCAGGAGCTATGCCAGAAAGAATGTAATGTCAGAAGATTTGTCAGGAAGAATGTCAGGACATATGCCAGAAAGAATTTTCAAACAGAATGTCAGGACATATGCCAGAAAGAATGCCGCAAAGAATGTCAGAAGATTTGTTAGGAAGAATGTCAGACAATATGTCAGAAGGAATGTTAAGAAGCGATGTCAGACAGAATGTTAAAAAGAAGGCCAGGCATTCTGTCAGGAGATATGTTACAAAGAATGAAAGTCAGGAGAAAAGTCAGAAACATTCTGTCACGAAATATGCCAGAAAGAATGTTAGAAGATATGGCAAAAAAAAGTCGGACAGAATCTGAAAAGATACGCCAGAAAGAGTGTCAGAAAAAGAATGCCAAAAGATATCTCAAAAAGAACTCCTAACAAAATGTGACAAGATATGCCAGAAAGAATGTGTTTGTTTTTTACCCGCAGTTGAACGACCACTGAGCATTGGTGAACACGCACAGAGCGTAAACCTTTCCAGAACTCTTAGTTAGAAAAAATGATATGATCCAGGCTCGATTCTCACTGTTGCTTCTCATGTCCGGAAACGTGACTTTTTCCAAAACTATGGTAGCCACGATTTGGACAAACAAGGTTTGAGCAACACAGATCTCCAAGGTATGTTCCAGGCGGAGCGTCCTGCAGTCAGCTGAACAAAGGTGTCAAAGACGCTATGGCCATAAGCACCAAATGATGTAATACATCATCAAAACATTTCGAAAAAACATGCAAAAAGACCACAGGAGTTCAAATAAAACCATCCAAAATATTCAGAAGGCCAATGAAGGATGTAACCAGCCGACAGTATGTCCAGGCTGGCCAGCCAGTTTATTTATTTTTTTCCAAAAAACAAAGAAGTGACAGGATAAGAGAAGGCAAACGCTGGATAGAGTCCCGACTGGTCACAGAAGGAACTGAGAGAGTGCAAAAACATGTAAACAAATTGCAGAAGAGCGGGCAGCGCTCTTCAACTTCTACATCCAACCAAGTCGCGCGGTTTCAGGTCCGACACATGACATGGACGCAACAGAAAGATAAGAAGATGCAGACAGAGGAAGAAGAAGAGTTCTGCTCTTCTTCTGCGACCACTCACGTCCCTTCGACTCTTTCTTTTCTTCGACTCCCTGACTTCGCGTCTATCATCATGCCCGATTTTTTTTTGCTCCTCGCTGCTAAGGTGCGATCTTCTTGCGAAGAAGGTCCCGGGCAGAGCGCCCTTCAGTCAGCATATCATAATCCGAAATTGGACGTACATATATTGAAGCAAAACGAAACATCTTAAGTCGTTCAGGCCAAAAATTGCAAACAAACGAATTAAAAAACCAATTAAACCGACGCCGTAGGTGGCAAAAGTCGGTGGGGTCAAAATTGGTGCAAGGCGAGGATAGGAAGGAACGGGTAGCTAACAGGGAGCTTTGTCGGTGACAGAGGAGCTTAAAGAAGCCGTCAACCGGGGCGAGCCTGTAGCGAGGAACCCGTAGGTTAGGAATCTCAATGGTGGAAGGAGCAGATCAAAAGAGAGCACCAGTCCATCATCATGCCAGAGAAAAGGAGAATGCTGGAAGCGAGTAGAAGATTCTGGGCAGGTTGATAGGAAGAGTATCAGGTGGGCAGAAAAGTCACGTTTGTTTTATTTTTTTGGGCGGTGCCGTGCGCGCTTGAAGCTCTGACGGTCATCAATCTATTGGTTTAGATTGTCAATTCCCACGCATGAGAATAAAGTGAAACAGAAACTAAGCTGTCGCCTATCCAACAACACAAGCAACAAGCCAACAAAAACAAAACAACAGCCACAAAAACAAACAACCCAAAAACCACCAGGACACCTCATAAGAAGAGTGAAACACTACGCTTTCAGAAAAGTTCCCATGCTCTCAGTACAGCTCCGCAATGAAATAGCAAATATCACTCATAGATGTCCCACATAACCCGAAGTCATAACTCATGCTTCTTTAGTCCAGATGACTCAATGATGAACCTGGAAGAAGCTCCTTCCATTCCACTGCGGTCCAGTAATAGACTGTAACGTAGATGAAGGAAATCACCAGGTGCTGTTTGGCAGTCTGTACTGTAACGTTGAGTAGTTCTACCATAGGTTTTCTTCCGCCTCTCAGTGAGTAGTTCTACCATAGGTTTTCTTCCGCCTCTCAGTACTGCTCCGCCATGAAATAGCAGATACCACTCATAGATGTCCCATATAACCCAATTCATAACTCATGCTTCCATAGTCCTGATGACCCAATGATGAAACTGGAAGAACCTCCTTCCACACCACTGCAGTCCAGCAAAAGACCCCGTCAACAATGAAAGAGTTCATCGTGTGCTGCTTGCCACTCTGTACTGTAACATTCTGGAAGGGCCAAGATTGTAGTTGAGTATTACTTGCCTCCTTCCACGGCAAGTGAAGCAACCATGTAGGCTTGCCAGAGAACACTCACTCTCAGTACTGCTCCGCCTAACAAAGATAAAAGGGTTACACGTGTGCTGCTTTTCAGCCTGTACTGCAACGCTGAAGTTCTACCAAAGCCAAGATGTCTGTTGCATGCCCACTGTCTTACCTGATACATTCGTGTCGATTGCCCACCAACATTTAGTGGATTCACCCACGTGGTAGCTGATGAAGCTACGCAAGGTATAGATCCAAAAATGGAGAAGGTTCTGCAAAGCACCTTTGATTCCCTTGTAGCAGAGAAAAAACTCTGACTACACTGACAGTACATGGTGCCAGTTTTGACAATTCTTCCTTTCCAGCATTGTAGCTTGGCACCAAATGAGCTGATACATCTTGTTCGTGCATCATATGTCTCAAGCGAAAACTGTCATATCCAAGCGCATGTTGCATTCACTGCTCGAGCCCAGTCGGCGGTACTAGAGGTGCAAGAGAAGGTCCTATGCACCTCAGGAGTGGCCTAGAAGCAATGGAATCTGTCTGCGGCAGAGAAATAGTGGAAATCTCAGGCACTGATGGAGGTGGTGTGGGTACCATGATGCAGTAAGATTGCAGTTTGGACATCGTCAAGTCAATCCTGGGACCTTCAACTTCTCAAGTAGGGAGTTAACTAGAAGTAACATACGGTTCGATGCTTGATCTTTGACAGATCTTGAGGGCCATTCACCTCACAGGGAACCAATGGCGGCAACCCTATGAAATAGAATGGACTGAAGCTCTTAAGGATCCAGCACACTGGTTTTACCAATCTAAGTACATGGTAGAAATCTGGCAAAGTTACATAATAGGTAGCCATTGCCTGCCATTGACACGATTCTGCCATCCTCGCTACTGATAAGATGACAGTTAGGTCCCTTAACGCAGACCGTCCATGGCCAACCACTCAGCCTTGTGCAGGGTTCGAGATTTGTCTCTACTTGCAGCCCATTGTTAAGGACACTGGAGCTGTATCCACTGAGAAGAAGCACTCGAGGTCCCTCATGCTTGTGCACTAGCACCAGTCAGCTGCGCAGGTTGGCGCACTATGGGAGGAGGAAGTATGACCAGTATGTTTCAGGTCATCTCCTTGTTCGTTAGCTCCTAATTGTGTGAAAGTATAAATGGCTAGGA
>DF245440.1:0-10657 GCA_000507305.1 Breviolum minutum Mf 1.05b.01 | reverse complement strand
AGTAGTAGTAGTAGTAGTAGTAGTAGTAGTAGTAGTAGTAGTAGTAGTAGTAGTAGTAGTAGTAGTAGTAGTAGTAGTAGTAGTAGTAGTAGTAGTAGTAGTAGTAGTAGTAGTAGTAGTAGTAGTAGTAGTAGTAGTAGTAGTAGTAGTAAGTAGTAGTAGGTAGTAGGTAGTAAGTAGTAAGTAGTAAGTAGTAAGTAGTAAGTAGTAAGTAGTAAGTAGAAAGTAGTAGTGATAGTGATAGTGATAGAGATAGTGCTAGTAGTGTGGGAAATACCAAGGGCCGCAGAGGACTATGCTTACGTTATCCCTTGATCCACCAACGTGTCCTAAACCCTAGAACACTCAACCAGGTTCCTAAGTACCCTGTCCCGAACACTTGGAGTAGCGAAGCGCAACCCTTTTGCAACGACGGGCGAGTAACGTCTGTTGCGAGCACTAGGCAGCCTTTACTACCGTGCCAAAGGCTTGAGCCAAAAGTAGTGTGAAACACTTTCACTGTGCGCGTGAAACCCTTGACAACTATACAACAAGGACGAAGCTGACTAAGCACCTACTGACCTAGTTACAGCTCAAAGCGATCCTAGTGAAAGACTGCACCGTAGACAATCTAATCACCTTGCAATCTAAATACCTTCACATTCGCCCCTCAGCTGTGGCTGGGCGGAAGGTGCGTGACCTGACGAGACATCAGATCACCGCATCACTTCGGGGCTTCAGAGGCAGACGATCTATTCCTTCTGTTTCGCCTGGCCCCTGGATCCTGACTCAAGCTGTCGAGAGACTCAGCTTGGGCCCACGTACCCTCAAAGTGCGCGAGGTAGTCCTTCACGAACTCACTCTCCGCGTCGAGCTTTACTTGGATACCGAACTCCAAGTTAGATTTTGCAAGAACCAATGAGACTCAAGGCTCGACGGCCTTCCACAAGCAAGCAACTCTTGCCGTGGATTATCCCGCGGATGGATCCCCCCATCGCGGATATCTCCCGTTGGTCCGACAAGTATGCACTCCGCACACTTGTGCCGGACCCCACTCGTATGGAGCAACCCGCCCTCTGAAGGCGTAACAGCACCTGATACTGCTGTTTGGTCTTTCCATTAGTCTGGGAAAGATCTGCCAACAGTCGGGTTCTCTTGTGGTGACCTTCGAGAGCTTCCACAACCTGTGGTTGGTCGAAACTATAGGCCACTAAAGTGATGTCACACTTTGGCCAAGCTTTCAAAGAGTCCACCAGAATCTGTTGGGGTGCCGAACTTCACGGCGAGCTCAGGCTCTGCCGGACGGACTGCAGGCGAAGGAGCTCGAACCAACTCCTTAGGACCTTCCTTGGTCTTCTTGATCCCCTGGAGCGGGGTGTCCGCAAATTTCCCTGCATCAATCCGTTCCGGACTTGCCGACGCCTGTTGAGAACCTTCGTTCAACAGCGCCCTTCCGTAGCCTCGACTGCTGATCGTGGCCGCTTTCCGCATTAGAACACTCAGACCATCTAGGCAACGATTCGCCTGAGCTTCACTGGCCAACGCCTGCGCTGATGAAGCCGCACGGCCACGGGCAATAGCTAAGGGAAGTTCAGGTGCAGGGATATCCTTCTCAGTCCCATGCACTGACTCTCTACTCGCTACCTCAACCAGATGCTCGCAGGGCTTTCCTGAGAAAACATACGCCTTGCAACTGCACCTGATCTTATACTCTTGTCTGTGTCATGAAGTACAGACCTGTAAGAAGCACCACTGCTTCCTTCGACCTGATAGATCCTCTCGGCGCCTTCCACGGCCACACGAGAACAAAGACCAATCGGCCTGGTCGAAGCGGGTTCATTAAGGAGAAACCTCCAAGCTTCGACGTCAGTAGGACCCTTCGTGGTCGTATTCCCGTGGAGCACATGCATCAACTTGCTCCAGCAAGTCCTTCCAACGTACCACACCACGACCACAAGAGCTGCTCTTGCGAACATTCCAACCCACTGGATCGTCTCTTGAACTTCTATCGAGGTTGTCTCGAACACATCTTCGATCATCTCCGTCGTAACTCTTACGACTGCTGTCGCACCGTCCGCGAATTCTTCCCCGACTCGGTAAGTCGCCAGGGAAATAATTCCGCAAAGAATCCACGGATACAACCCTTCCTGGTTGCCGTTTAACGAGTGCGCAAGACGATTACGAACTGCCGCACTTAGACACCAAAGACAACGAAGACCGCGTAAGACGACAACACGCGTGCTAGACAGCACCGCAGCAGCAAAGCAAAGCGCTTTGCAGACGAAACCCCTAGACGTGGACCCCTGACCGTCGACGACTCGGACGAGAGTAGGACACTCCTCGACCAAACCCTCGAACTCGAACGACGATCGATCCGAAACGGGGACGAGAGCAGATAGCTCCTCGCCTGCGGAGAGCTGCTTTTTTCCAAAGCCGCTCACTGGGTTAGCCAACGCACTTTGGCGAGGCAGTCTACGTCTGCTACGCCAGCGCGCCCGACCATACCACTCGTCGTCTTGATCGTCTTGATCACCCCAATCTCTCCATCCTGAACGGTCATCTTCTTGGTGATAGTCCCAACGACGATCTTCGTAGTAGTCCTGGTGACGGTCTTCGTAGTAATCGTCCCAGCCTTGGCGATCTTCACGCGATCCGCCATAGTGGTAATCCTCGTAGTAGTCGTCCCGGCCTTGACGATCTCCACGACGATCTTCCCACTCTCGGTGGTCTCCATAGCGCCAGTCCCATTCATCCCAACGATCGCGGTCCTGCCATCCATACCAAGACCACTCTCTGTCATCGGATTCTGGGACCGCGTGATCCGTCGAAACGACAGGATCACCGCATCCGTCGAAACGACAGGATCACCGCGAGAACCACCCTTCCCACCCGGAGGACCCGCTGCTGAACTTGATGCAGCTCCGGCGCTGCTTTCCGTCGCTCGGGATTGGCCTGCTCTCTTGCGCTTTGTGCCTCCACGCTTGACGGTCCTATATGGGGAATGCTATCTCCTGAAGCTCGAAGTGCCTCCCGGGCTCCCTTCAAGCCAGCAAGCTGCTTTTCAGAGATAGGACCTGAACATTTATAGCATTTATCCCTTAGGGCGAGATTCTCCGCCTCACAACGATTGCAGGTCCATCCCGCACCCTTAAGGGAAGGTGCGATCTCCTGACGCACCCGCTCACTTCGGCGCTTTCCACTTGCCGCACGAAGTAGCTCTGCACCAACGGCAGTCCTGGCCCAGCTGTGGAACGTAGAAGCAAACGAACCACTGCAGTGCTGGCCTCGAAGATACCCTTGACAATCGCCTGTTCCACGCGATGTCCCCTGGCATCTCCTACACCACCAGGTGCCTGGCGGATAATCTAGCTCATCCAGATTGTCCTCTACCTTCCAGGTCGACCCGGCAGCCAGCCTGACATCCCTGGACCCATCTAGGATCTTCTCTCGAAGTGCTGTCGAAATCTCTTGATTCAACTTGGCACTTAGCTGCAACCGGTGTTTCTTCGCTCGTAGCCTCTTCCGGGCTTCCTAAAACACTTCCGGCTGTGGCTGCATGGTCAAGCAGCCTTCGCAGCGAATGAAGCCTCATAGCTCGGGCTTGTATCGCGAGCTTTGTCTGCGAGGTCTCCAATCTTTCTAACTCAGCTTCTTCTTCTACGCTGAATTCACCCGCCACTAAGCGGTTCAGAACCACATTCGGAAGCTCAGAACGCGGCCCGCTCACCTTCCTTGGTGGCGGCCTCTTTCTCCAAGAGTTTATGAGCTCCTAAGAGGAGACACTCAACGGCCCGTTGATAGCCCATCGGCCTGTGAGCCCAAATGGCCACAAGCTTGAGTTCTTCCTCTGTGAGGTCCTGACGAGGATCGACCGCGCCTGCTGGCGAATCGCCTAGCACGGCCGCAGGTCCAGCATCTGAGGCAGGAACGATAGGCTTCTCCCCATCTTCCTCTGAGCTCGGCTCTTCTTTCTCCCCTTCGACCGACTCATCTCCCCAGTCAACATGCGAACCTGGATCCTCAGGGTTATCAGCTACCCTTTCGTCTCGAGCCTGCTCGGCCTCGAGCATCTCAGACGGTACAACGTCTTCTATAAGCAAGGCTTCTGCTCAGAAAGCTCCGCGACTGCGTTCGCGAGCTTGGCAAACAAACTCAAAGGTGCAGCGGGGTCTTCAACCTTGACCTCTGAAGTCGGGTCTTCTTCCTTGGCCTCCTTCGGATTCTCCGATAGGACTTTTGCGAGTTTGCCTGAAGAAGCAGCTTCAGACAGGCACTCCCGGAGCCTAGCTACAGCACTCTGCGATTCAGACTTCACAGTAGCACTGGTTCTCGACGCACCTGCGACGCCCCCAGCATCCGCAGAGCTAGAACCCGAAGTCCTCGCGATACGACCTGTATCCGCGGAGCCCGACTTAGCACCCTTATCTGCCGAGAGAGGGCGTTTTTCTTTTCGCCCCTCAGACAAGAACTCGGCACCTGTTGTCCTCCTAGCTGGAGCTGATTCCGCTCGCGTCGACTTCCGAACTGAAGACTTCTCCGGAGGAGGTCCAGGAGGAGGCCCTGGAGGACCCAAGCTTGATCCTTGACTCTCCTCTGACTTCTTCTCCTCACGTGTCTTCGAGGGCGCAGAAGCCGAAGCAGCTCCTGCCGCCGACTCGTTGCTCTCAGCCTGAAGAAACGATGCGGCTGCACTCGAACCCGCCACCACCTTAGGCTTCCCAAGTCGAGCAGCATGCCTGCGGAAGTATGCAAAGTCCTCCGCGATGGGCTCCACCCCGTAGTGCTTGCACAACCTCAAGTAGTACTTCCGCTCCTCATCCTTATTGACATCCATGGCCAATTCAGTGTCCCTGCAGAGGCGTCCAGCAGTCCATTTCTCCTTATGCTGGTTGTCCTTCTGGATCTGATAGCACTCTGCGAAGTAGGGGATGCTCAACTGGGCATCCGTGCGCTCCGGACTCTGGCCTCTACTCTTTGGCTTAGCCGCTGGCTTCGCAGCCGACCGCCTTCGGCACTGATGCCGGCAAAGGCGATGCCGCTTTGGCCTCCGCCGTCCTCTCATCTCTTCTGTAGAGGATTTCTCGGGAACGGATGTCTCGGATGAGGGTAATGAAGCGCGGTGGGACACTACCACTCAAGTAGCATCTAAAGGCTCCACCCGCGACTTCCTGCGGCGTCACCTGAAAGCGACCGCCAGCATCGGCATACTCCCGGGGATCGATGATCACACCGATTTCCGCCCCTGGACGAATGCCTCTGCCAACGTCACCGACGCCTGGGAAGCCATCCACGTAGTGGACTTGCAACCTGTGCGCTTCACCCCGATCTCCACCTGCCAGCAAACCGTTGTTTAGGATCGAGTCCAAGTGCCTACGGAATGTGCAGTGGAGCTAGAAACTAGGGAGGGCGTCGCGATCTACCTCACAGGGTTGATAGACGCGACCGCCACTCCACTACCTTCACTATGGCCTTGTACGGCCCTCACATAGACGATACCGTGATCGTCACGGACCGTCTTTTGCGAGAATCCTGGGAACGTACTATGTCCACCAAGTCGGTGACTTCTGCTCCCAGATTACGTAAGTACCTAAGCCCACAGAGTCAGCTTGCTGAGGCCCATGCAGCCTGAGCTACTGAGCACCCCAGATGCTCCGCCGTTTCCGTGTCTTAGCATACTAGTCAACGACTTGCTGATAGACCAAAGTCTATTCTCTTCAGAAGAACGTTGACTGCGACGCCGAGAACCATGGCGCCGATCATGGCCACCCTCGTCCGCGCGAGCAGCCGAACCAGCATGCCCGCCGCGGGACGGGTCTCTAGTTTGCTGACTCGTACGAGTGTCCATGATCCCGCGGTCCGTCTGGACCCGCTGGGTAGATGGCAGTCTGGCCGTAGATCTGCTCCTATACCCCTGTCTCTTCTAGACGTTAAAGCTTCCGGATCACGTCCCAGGAAACCTTCTTCGCGGTCCCGCCGTCCCATCACGGGCGGACTCAGAACCGAAAACGGCTGCGGGTCAACAACCTCAAACAAACAAGTCCTAAAACTACAACCTCCAAACCAACTGCTGCAACGGCTGAACGGCGTGCTCGACGAACCCAACGACAAACGCGAAAGACCACACCAACCCGACGAAACTAACTCTGGGAAAACTAAAACAGACATAGACAGCAAGGCAGGCAAGACGCAGAAAGACCGACAGACTCTCGCAAGACTAACGACTGCTGCCTTTTTGCGTCGCGCGAGCACGTTGTTCCGCGGCGAAACGCGCACGGTACACACGCAATACCCCGCACGAGTAGGGTGGTTGAGATCAGTCTTGGCCTGATCGTGCTTACTACCCTCCTTTCTCCTACTCTTCCGAGCATCACACTCGGCGCCTAGCCCCTCGGGGTTAAACCCTAATTCTCCCAAGGCTTCTGCTGGATGTTGTAAGCCCGAAGCCGCATTCGCGCTCTTAGCCGCGGCTTGGACCTCTTTCCGATACTCCTCATCGGTGAGGACTCTTCCGTCCAAGACTCTTCCAGTACGGACAGTAAGGTCGTCCACATAGGCTAACCATTCCGTCCCGTACCGCTGCCTTTCATTAGCAGATCCAGCAGAATACAGCCGATCAACTGTATAGCTAAAATCGTCAGGCCCGTTCACCGGACCAAAGGTGAGGCACGTAGGCAGAAACTTTCCAGCCCTACTGACGATTGCCAAAACTTGACGTGCTCGTCTTGTGTTCACCAACTGGTTGAACCCAGCAGCGGCGTCAACGAAGGTGTAGAACGCGCTACCAGCCGCGGCTCCTATAACGTCAGAAGACCGCCGGCAGTAATAAACTGATCGTTTGACCCGAGAGTTAACCCTCCGATAGTCAACCACCAAGCGTCGCTTCCTCGACCGCTTCCTTCGTAGGAAACGGTGCTGAACCCCAAGGACAGGTTCCTCTCACCAGCTGACCTCGATGCACCTCCTCTTCGAGCTTCTGGTCAACCCATTCGGCCGATTCACCCTTCAAGTGCATCGGTTGGGAACTCACTGGTGGTCCCGTAGGAACCACATCATGCGCGACACCTCTAACGGTTGTCCGCGCAAAGCCGTCAATCCAGAAAGCACTAGCTTTCCTCGCAATCACTTCGCGACAAAGATCAACGTCCGCGGGGCTAAGATGACCATGATGCTCGGCCACCTTTTCGCCAAACCCAACTCCTTCAACTACCTTCTTAATGTAGTCCGGATCTTCCCTCGGGTTCTTCGTCAACTTCGAACCAGAAAGGCGGAAGACCGACAAGTCAGGGCGGACTTGATCCCACTTCTTCTGCTTAGCCATCTCATCCCAGTAGGCCTTCCGTTGGTTCTCAGATTTCCGAAGTTCTTCGTCAATTTCCTCCTTTTCAGCTTCGGTGATGTCTTCTTCCACAAGCACATCATTCAAGTCTTCTAACGACTTGTCCAAATCTTCCAACGACACCTCAGCAGAAGTAGATGACGCGACTCGGTCCGCGGGAGTCTTGAACTCCGCGACCTTCGCCCGTTTCATCAACGAAGTCTCTTGAACCTTAGGAGGAACGCCAGTCTTGCAGGTCAGTCCTGCAAGTGCGTGCTTCAAACACCGCGCATAGGCCTCAGCAGCCTCTGCAGTGTATTCGCCACTCCACGCTCCCACTGACGTCCAGTAGTGAGAACCATCCGGTTCCTCAACCCGAACAGACCCTCGCACGTGTCGATGCTCATGAGTCCATTGGGCGACGGAGTCCGCTCCTTTGCAACGACGGTTCAACCCTTCTAGACCGAAGTTGGACACCCAAAGCTGTCCCTTTTCCACTGGGTCTCCGAAGTGTTCCTTACCAGGCCAAACCTTATTGAACTGGCAACCATCTGAGCGAACTACGCCCCATCCTAAGTCCAAGTCTTCTAATTCGCCACACAACTGACGAAAATGCTCGTGCTTGAACAGGGTTGAGCCTACGCGGGGTTTTCCAGACTAACCAAATCTCCAGACGTGTTCTGGTGGTCCATGCCGTCAAATGTCAATTCAGCCATCTCGAGATCGCCTAAAGAAGGATCACCCGGACCCAACCGGCAATACCCAGTACAAGGGGTACCCCAGTGGGACGACCTCGGCTTAAGACACTTAAACAAATAAGCTAGTCGAGCTTGGCAGCTCCGATCTGAGAGATCCCAACGTTGTCCATACGAGATCCTCTTTCGGTCCACACTAGGAGCGACTGAGAGGTTCAGTCCTCTAGCCGCAGCTGACAAGCGCGCTACACCAGAAAAGATCTCCAAGAAATCCACACGATCTCCTGAAGAGAGCCAACGCTGGAGGCCCTTCTCACCGTCATCAGGTGCAAGGCCCATCTTGGCTAGCAAACCCCACCGTCCATCCTCAACGGTTTTCAACACAGAGTCCGCGCGAAGTGCCGAACCGGCAACTTCGCCGCGGTCGTGCGTAAGCAAGGTCGATTCTGAGAGCCTGTAACCTCCCTTATCTAACCTGCGCGCACCAGCCGCGTCTAGGACTCCATCTGCATTGATATGCAACTTGGTGATCAACCTCTTAATCGTCACCACGTCCAAAGACGGACGGTCGGAGTGCGAAAAGGATTCCTCACCTTCTCTTGTCAAGTAAACAGGAGCCCAGCGTACACGAAGACCTCCCGTGCGAGCACCGTACTTATGCAAAGTCACCGTGCCTTCGCCAGCAGCGACCGCAACAGTTCTACCTACTTTGCAAACCTTGGCGTCCCGCTCACCCGACTGGTAAGCCATCATGTCACCAAGACGGATCACATAGGGTCTTCCTCTCCTACTTACTGTAAACTCCGACTGGGGTTTACTCCGCATGTCTGTCAGACTGCGAGGACCATCTTCGGTACTTTCTTCAAATCGCACCGGTTCTGGTGGTCCTTCAGGATCCATATCAAATTCTTGCGTTTTGGGTAACAACACCACGTCCTCAGCGTGGGCGTGTACCTCTCTTTGAGTCGCGGAAGAAGATGGGGTAGGGGCTACAAGCCGCAATACTAGTCGATTACCTTCTAAGGAGATGACCTGCCAGGGGCCGGTTAATTCTTTCTTCCAGGGTGTCCGCCCCCTGACCGGCTCCGCGGGTCACGATACATCACCTTATCTCCCACTTCTAGCTGGATCTTTCTCTTCCCTTTGTTAGCTAACCTAGCTCGAGCTTCAGACGCGTAGTCCCAATGCCTGACTACCGCGCTGCGGATCTTTGTAGACTCACCGAAAACCCGACGGGCATACTCTGAAACCTCTTCATGTTGAAGAACGTCCCTGAGCAACTCGCGCTCCAAAGGTAAACCCAGACTCCAGCCGCGATCGAGGTCACGAGGAGTGAATCCATGTGATGCCGGCGTGTTGTCTATCAGGAACTCAACCACGCAGAGGGCTTCACTCCACTCCGATATGTCACCGTATACGACTTCCTTAAGCAAGATTCCGAAGAGCTTCTGAAGCTCCTGGTGGACCCTCTCCACACGTCCCATCTCACATGGACGCAACGGAGTGCCGACTCCCAAGCAAAGCGACGTACTCCGAGAAGACCGCACTAGTAAACTCTTGGCCACGGTCAGTACGGACTACTTCAGGCAACGTCCTTGACCTGAAGACGCATCTGCTGAACGCTCTCCGTACTTCTTCTCGAGTAAGCGACTTCAAAGGTTCCAACAGAACCCCATGGCTGAGCGCATCTAGGTACGTCAGGATGTACCGGTACCCATGCTGATCAGCCGGGTTGGGCCCTTCAATATCAATCACGACTTCAGTCCAACACGTGGAGGCTAACGTCTTGACAGCCTTAGCTTCAAGCTTCTTGGGCTGCTAGCGCCATCTAAGGCAAACTCCGCAATTCTTAACCCAACGTACCACGTCCTCCTGCATACCGTCCCAGTAGACGACTCGCTGCAAGAGCTTCATGGTCTTGTCGGCACTGCGGTGACCGCCTAGCCATCCACAATGAACTTGGTCAAAACAAGCTCTTCTCCAGGAGCATCCGCCATAGGCGTTCCCTGGAGGAACCACAGGAACCCATATTTCCTTCTCAGGTCCTGTGGCATCGGACTTCCTCTCTAGCAGCCCATCCGCCGCTAGCCTGTAGCCTGAAGGGAGCTTGTCGAACCGCGGCTTCAGATTAGGGTCAGCCCGCTGGCCTTGATACCATGCTGCACGTAGGCTACCACTAACTCTGAACTCTCCTAAGTCGTAATCGGCTCGCAGATCACGGGCGAAGCCTTCCCGCTTCCGCTCCTGATCTACTTCGCTTTCTTCCTCTTCAGCTACTCCGATGCTCTCATAAACTTCTCGAGGTAGGCCATTCATCCAGTCAGTAAGGATCCACTTCTTGCTAGACAGTAGCAAGATCCTACGTTCTGTCTCCTGAGTGCCGTACACGGCGATGTCTTGGACGGGACTCCCCTGTTCGCCCTTCAGCGATACGCTGCGCCACTTTCCATCCTTCAGACGGAACCTGGCGAGGAGAATTCCTCCGCCTAACCCAGACGAACCCAAACAAGTCGCAACCGACGGGTCACCCAAGACTGCAAACAGATGATCCAAGGGACCAAACTTTCCCTTCCTGACCCTAAAATCGTGTTGACCTTTCTTCTTAACCTTGCTGCAGAACTCCTGCACTTCGAGCTGGTGAAGGTCCCATCTAATATGGCCTTCAAAA
>DF245439.1:0-17779 GCA_000507305.1 Breviolum minutum Mf 1.05b.01 | reverse complement strand
TAGAATCCCGCAAAAGTGCAAATACAGGACGATGTTCCACGACGATCTGGAAGACCAAGGCCGGTCTACAGTGTGAACAAGGACATGAGCGTCAACTAGGGATGACCTCTCCTGACCTTAGTAGATATCCACTATGAATGATGCAGTGTCTTAGTACTGCCATCATACAACACCTTCAACTTAACTCTGAATCACTGCCCCTGGGGGGCTATTTTGTGCCAGCGTCAAAACCAGTATTTTCCAATCCAACAGGGAGGCCGGCACCTTTGGGTCCGGACCCGATCAATTCTCCAGAAGTCCATTGGGACTCCTCAAAAAAAAAATCTTGCGGGGCGGGTCTCTAATGACTCCATGCAGGGACAGTTCGCAACTTCGATCACTTTTTCCGTGGACCGCCTCTTTGCCAGAGCGGCTCCAACAAGGGCTCCTTTGGGACCCCTCGGCAAAGCAGATCCCCAGAGCTTGGACTCAGTGCTGTTGAGCCTGCAGTCGAACTTGGAGGGCCATATCATTGCCCTAGACATTCGGCGATCAGAGGATCATCACATTCTCAAAGGAGACCTTTACTCTCAGTTGTGTGTTGCAGCCTGGAATGGCCACCTCCAGGGGACTGGAGGTCGGAGCTCATAGCCTGCAACCTCCCGGGTAGTGACACCAAATGATGGACTCCCATGGTGCTTCTTGGAACACCGAGAAAATCCCAAGGAGGATTTCACAAAAGTCTAAATACAGGACGATGTTCCACCAGCATCTGGAAGACCAGGGCGCTGTCCAGTGTGAACAAGGGACATGAGCGTCAACCAGGGATGACCTCTTCTGACCTTAGCAGATATTTACTAGTAATGATGCAGACTTAGCGCTGCCATCATACCACACCTTCAACTTAACTCTGAATCACCGGCCCTGGGGGTCGGAGCTCATAGCCCGCAACCTCCTGGGGTGGCAGACAGGGATGAACAATGTCTGCTGCTGCAAGCTGATGTCACCAAGGCCCACCAAGGACTCAAGGTCTTACCACTCCACTCTAATTTTGCTCTGGTGGTTGGGGGCTTCGTCTATGTTGTTGCTGGCTATTGCGCTGGATTTTGGTTAAGCCTTTGCATGCCCCAACCTTCTATTCTTGGGTGTCCGAGCCGGAGCCTGCGGGTTGTGTCGTGTCCTGAAGTGGCGTTGGAAACGTTTGTATAGGTTTTGGTAAGGGCTGTCGTCCTCATACCTTACCCTTAGTACAGAAGTTTACGTCCGGAGCGGTACGTCCCTCATTGTCTTTGCCCACCGTTGGTCTTTGGCCGGAAGACCTGGTGGGTTTGTGCCAACAACTAGCCCTGTTGATACGGCTGGGATTTGGTCCATCTTAAGGGACCATGATTTTCACAGGTACCAGATGAAATCTGGGATTCGCATTCAACTGCAACAGGCTAGTGTTGCACAAATTGGCGCCCCAATCACAAATCGGAAAAAGACGGCTGCTGATTGGGTGCGGAGTTTTATTTACTTCCGTAGGACTTTTCTCGTAACTTGCTGACATTTATTTAAATTTCATTTACATATATTACATATACGGCAGGCGCCCCCCCCCCAACCCCCCAATGTAATGTACCCATCTTGACCCCCTTCCCCTTCCTGTCAATGTTGGATTGTGGCTTTTCTTGTAAATGGGAAATGTGGCCCTTGTCCTCGCATTGACAGTGTCGTGGAACATGGATGGGTCAGACCAAATCATCATCATAAGAATCATTAGTGATATATGGTTTCAATGGAGTAGGCTTGATGTATCACCCTCATAGCATGGTGGAACATGGATGTGTAAGACCCTACTGATCATCATATTTCCCATCACGTAAGATGGAGTAGGCTTTTTGTTACGGCATGAACAGGTCCAATGGTGCCCGCTTGCAATTTTTTCATTTTCTGCCAACTCACCCTCAAAGCAACAAGGCGGCCGCCACTATAGTCATTGGAGCAACGGGGGCAATGGGTAATGTGGACAGGGTCATCACATTTGGGGGTTGGGGGGGTTAGGAAACCGCAGACGGGGATCATATATGTATAAACATACATATATATACACATTATACATATTTAAATATTTGAATATAAATCTATATATGCACATAATTTGCATATAGACTTGACTGACCATCGCGTTCTTTTCAGTTGAGTTTGCAAGCGGGCGTCTGAACAACTGACACAGACATCAGAACACAAACACATATGTTGGATCTACCCCTTCGCCTGGTAACACTGGCAAGTGAAGGTTTAGTTCGGGATTCCTTACACATGCAATAATGTGGTGACTCTTAGTGGGAGGGGGGTAGTTCCAATATATAAGCATGTTTTATAGGGTCAAATACCAGTCAACAGCCGACCAGGACACCCGTTAAAGCAGGTCCAATCTAAAGGGTTTGCCAAACTTTAAACGATTAATTTTCAGATGATTCTATTTGATCTTGTTGTTTTCATCGGTTACTATATATAGTTCATGGATGGTGTTTTTTTGGGGTGGCTTTGAATGTTTGTTTTTTTCTACTAAGTTCACTTGTTTCTTTTTCAAATCGATGTATGAATGTCTTTGATGAAATCCCCCAGGAGAAAACCATCAGGAGAGTCAGGTATCTCATTGGATAGCCAAGGTCGTAAGTCAACATACCATGAAACAGGGCAAATTATAGCGACCCGAGGTCACCCCAAATGATGGTGTAGAAACGGAATCCTCCCCAAAGCAGGAATTATAGTAATTTGCGCAGATGAATATTTCATTGCTGTGTATAGATATCATTCTCCAATCCAAGACCTCACATCTTTTTCATCCTGACAAAAAAAATGACCGGACACAAAAATTTTAAGAGTCCGGACACACAAATTTTGTCTCTCTTTCCGTTTAGTTGGTTTTCGGATGAGTTGGTGGATGCACGTCCTTGGCATTTTTTGGGATAAGCCAGCCAGCAAGGTGCCTGCTGAAGATCTGGTGCCAGGACGGTCGCACATTCGTTACCAAACATTTGGGGAATCCTAGACATACCTTTTTTTTTGAGTAGGGATTGGTCACAAATGTTGACAAGGTTTGCCTTGCTTTGATGGTTCTTAAATTTGGGGATGTTCGTAGTTTATCCCTCCGGTTTTTAGGTTGGGTTTCAATAGATCCCAGGTGGTTAGCTGGATTTCTGCCATCAACAGTACAGAGTCCACAGTTGGGTAACTCTACAATATCCTGTCAATTTCCAGCTAAGCAAGAAAACCTCATATTTTCTCACAGATTCTCTTAGCTACCCGATTTCTCACAAAAAAACAGACCTACGTTCTGAGTTCATAATGAAAAGTTCGCGCCATGGTTGCCACCAATGTGAGGATCACAAACTTGGACGTCCGAAGGTCAGAGTTGCGAAAGCAGGCGAGGGAACCGGACTGCCAGAGCGTTGAGGGGGTCCATCGTTGTTGAAGTTTTTTTTAATTTGAGGGTTACGATTGATAGGTAAGATGATAGGGCATGATGTTGTTACACCCTAGAAATTTCAAGGAATAGATCCTACCACAAAAGAATGGGCCTTGGAACATGTATCTCCTGCTTGAAGTCTGGCATCTTTTTGGGTATCCATGTTGAGTTTTGGGGGTGTACTATTAAATTGATGGTAAGATGATAGGCAAGATGATAAAACGATAGTTTGATTAGCTTGCGTACAATAGCCAATTTATAGAACTCTAGATGCTCGGTTTTTGCGGCCTGCCGTGATGTTTTTTGGGTACCAGGAATGCTTACCTTTGCGCTGACAGACGTCATTGTTGTTGCCGCTTCGGTTCCGTCTTCAGCGCGGAGGAAGACAGATGTAGCGCCAGTTGGGATCTCGGATGTGGAAGTTGCCAAGGTTTCTCTTCATATGGAAGTTGCATGAAGTTGTCAGGTTTTTTAAATGCAATATTCCACCTAAAGCTGAAGCTAACAAAGATGTGGCAAAAACGACATATGACTCATATGACATTCATGCACCTTCAAGGATGATATGTGCACAGTTTTACCGCAATGTGACGGTGCAAAACCGAACGGATCATGTCTAGCGGGAATAGAAGTATTGGCCATAGGCCTAAAAAATGGATGGTATTTTCACTTGAGGTGGTTTTGGTGGTGGTTTTGTGGATACTACCTAGATCTTTTATGTTTTTTTGTTGGCCATTTCACTAAGCCATATGAATTCATTGAACCAAGCAAGATGTTTCAACAGCCAACTATTTTTGATATACACCTCTAACACTAATATAGCCACACTTATTTCCTTCTTCTTCTCCAGGCCAACCCATTCCCCCCCGGCCACAGCAACCTCAGGCACAGATATGTCAGATGTGACCAGCTTTCATATCCCAGCTTCACATCTATGGACAGAACGTATTGAGGCAAATTCCAGGGGGAAACAGGAAACCTTTTGTTGGGAAACTGGAAACAGACATTTTGAGCTCAAGGAAAAGGTGGGTAAGTTTGTTGGGGTACTAGCAGATATGTGGGGAAAAATGGGGGGAACTGTGGATTTTTTCCGAGACATTTTGGGCATGATGGTGGGTGAGTAGTGGTAGTAACAACTCAACTCAGTTGAGTTGAGTGTTTTTAACTACCCTCAATACCTCGAGTAAATTCCTGAAAATAGGATGCAATTTGTAGCATTTTTGTAGCGACAGTGTGTTTTTTTTCCGTGTTTTTCCATGCCTAGGAGAAACATTTTGTTTAGGACAGCAGCTTCAAAGAAACAACTCATGCATATTCACCCATTCATTCAGAAACATGTTTTCAGATAGTATATACTTCACTCACCTAACCATTGCATATCATGTATTCTTTTTGAATATACTGTACATATAAATATATATATATGTATATATGTATGTATGTATATATATGGTACCCTCCCCGGGACCTACCTTTTACAATTTTATATGTTATTTGCAGTATTTAAGGCTTCTCCTGCAAAAGGGTTTGCGGGAAGGGGGTACCATATAGTACTATTTGGACTTTAAAAACCATGGTATTTAAATGCCAATAAACGCTATCTAATGAATAATGCATAACATCAAGAAACAACTAAACTCAAAAAATGAGAAACACTGGAACAACTGGAAAAATTGCTTTCTCAGGAGAATCAAATTAGAAAACTGGAAAAGCTGGAAAAACTGCTTTCTCAGGAGAATCAAATTAAAAAACTGGAAAAGCTGGAAAAACTGCTTTCTCAGGAGAATCAAATTAAAAAACTGGAAAAGCTGGAAAAACTGCTTTCTCAGGAGAATCAAATTAAAAAACTGGAAAAGCTGGAAAAACTGCTTTCTCAGGAGAATCAAATTAAAAAACTGGAAAAGCTGGAAAAACTGCTTTCTCAGGAGAATCAAATTAAAAAACTGGAAAAGCTGGAAAAACTGCTTTCTCAGGAGAATCAAATTAAAAAACTGGAAAAGCTGGAAAAACTGCTTTCTCAGGAGAATCAAATTAAAAAACTGGAAAAGCTGGAAAAACTGCTTTCTCAGGAGAATCAAATTAAAAAACTGGAAAAGCTGGAAAAACTGCTTTCTCAGGAGAATCAAATTAAAAAACTGGAAAAGCTGGAAAAACTGCTTTCTCAGGAGAATCAAATTAAAAAACTGGAAAAGCTGGAAAAACTGCTTTCTCAGGAGAATCAAATTAAAAAACTGGAAAAGCTGGAAAAACTGCTTTCTCAGGAGAATCAAATTAAAAAACTGGAAAAGCTGGAAAAACTGCTTTCTCAGGAGAATCAAATTAAAAAACTGGAAAAGCTGGAAAAACTGCTTTCTCAGGAGAATCAAATTAAAAAACTGGAAAAGCTGGAAAAACTGCTTTCTCAGGAGAATCAAATTAAAAAACTGGAAAAGCTGGAAAAACTGCTTTCTCAGGAGAATCAAATTAAAAAACTNCCCCCGACTGGGAGGGCCCCAAGCTAAACCTATATATATATATATATAATATATATATATATATCTGTATATATATATATATCTATATATATATATATATATTGTAAATGGCAGTCAAACCAACAAAACTGCAAACAGCTTACGCTCCCAGCGTAGCTCAGCACCTTTTCCACCAGAGCTGACAGAGATCCGAAAGGAAAGGGGGTGTTCCACACCCGCAAACTAACCCTGGTCGTCAGAATGCCTATGGTGCAAGACACTCACCGCGGCTCCTCCCGGGCTCCCTGAGCCTGATGTCTTCAGTAGAAGATAAAGGGTCTAAGGGCTGCATGCGATGGTATCACAAATGTTGGAGGAATACTCCCAAAAATCCAAAGTTTTGAAGTTTTAGCAATGTAGAAGCATGCAGGAATCACTGCAACCTTCACCTCGCAGCCATTTGAGTCGATTGCGAGAGTTAGATCTGGCCTTCAAGATTTCCAATTCATCGTGGAGTTTATATGTTCCCTGACGAATAGTTTCTTTCAAGAAGCTGGTCTCCATGACTTTGGTTCATGAATCAGCGAGTTGAGCTCCTGAATGGACCCACCTCATGTTGACCCCCTCTGACAACAGCTCTTTGATGGAGCGAGCGTGTAACATCGTCCTAAACTCTTCACAATTTGGGGGAGCTGCTCTTGTGACCAGATCAAACAAACTCTTACAGTCTGTTACAGCTAATGACTCTGGGAGTTGTTGGGCTCGAACGTGGCAGATGCAAATGAAGGAGGAAGCTCTTTCAGTGCTTCTTCAGGTTTCTTTCAATTGCAGCTTGGGTTCAACATCCAACCCCAGCAGAGTTTCAGCGAGGATAGCTGACCTAAAGCTGACGACATTGCCATTGTCTCGGCTGCTAATGTGGATACAACAACTCTTTGGATCTTCTTGGATCCCCACGACAGAGGACTAATTGGGCATTCACAATTTTGGCCAATCTCTTTATAGGTGGCTAAAATGATACAACCAGCATGAGAGTCTGGGACCTTGTTTGATGAAAACGAGGCGTCGGAAAAGACCAAGAATGTCAGATTAGCACATGGAATGGGCCTAATTGTGATCATCAGATCATGATCTCTTTTGGCATCATGCAACACCCAATTTCCTTCTACTAGATCGGACACTTTAGCTCTTGTGATAGCTGACTGGAGAAAATTCAGTCGGCTAGACAAATCTGGCCTGGTGTTCATGAGGCATATTGAACTGATCCTACTAATACCCTAATTGATTGTCGTTCACTTGCAGTAACTTCCGAATCAACCTGAGATCGACGATCAGTGGAAATGGGGATTGGTGATATATTCTTCACATATGCGGACTGGGACATGGTAATGCTCTTGTCAGCATGTTGTTGAAGGTCAATTCCGCTGAATGTGAATTTCCCGGTACGACGGCTGCCAAAAAGGAAATGTAGCCTCCAGCTCTGCAATCTTGGGCATCAAAGCGACCTAACCGACCATCTACGTGAGCGCCTAAGATTCCTTCGGGTTCTCCTGTCTTTGGGTCTCTTAGGAGGTACACACAAGGGTCAAAGGCTGATTCTTCGAATCCAATTTCCAAAAGTTTCTTGCGAAGGGCTTGGTACGATAGATATGGTGCATTCACTAGTCCATATGCACTTTTGGTGAGCTTACAGATTTCATTTGAACGAAGATTCATCGCCTGGGCTAATTCTGAAACTGGGTCAATGGCTAGGAGTCTATCCTTCTGGGGTTGTCCCTATCAAATGAGAACAGTGTCCATGCTTCAGAGGCAATGAGTTGAAGAACCATCATCCTGGAAAGTCGGCTCATCGTGGGCGAGTCCCTTTGAAGTTTATCAAGATTGGGATCCATGAATCCTAAGACTGCTAGTCTGGCCTTGGCCTTGCGAGTCTTTGAAGGGTCTAAGGACTCCTTTCTTGCTTCTTCATCCAAAGGTTTCCATGTCAGGATCCAACAACATTTCATTATTTGGGATGGTTCAATTTTATCCTTGAAAAGTCAGACAACCGTCAACGGGGAACCCAATTTTTGATTTCCGTTTCTTTCGCCCCCTTCATCTCCTTTTGTTCTTCTGGGGTTAATTCATGAATTTCATTTCTACCCTCCAGCGGATTCCTCACCTTCTTGGAAGTTGATCCAGTCCTGGTGATGGGCATCAATTTCAAATCTCCAAGCTAAATCAGCACTACCTAAAGGCTCTGACGCCGCATCCAAGTCTTGTCAATACAGTGCTTGGGTCACAAATTCTGAATCAGTCCCCTCCGGGACAGGCACCTCTGTTGGATCAGGAATCATGACTGATCCTTCACTACTAGGAACTTTTGGTTCAGCATCAGGTTGAATCTCACTACCTAGTTCTTCGGGGTTCTGTTCGGACAATTCAGTTGGTGGTACAGCTGGTGTCGGAATCACTTCAGTGGGAATGTTCTCAGGATTTGGAACATTGGATTGATTTCTGGTCAAGTCCTGAAACTGCTCAGTGTTGCGCTGGGCTTGCACTTCCTTTTTTTGGTCTAACAATGATTGTGTGTTGGAAGGGTTAGTGCTTTCACTGACTTGTCTTGCTTCGAAAGCTGATACCGGACGAATCTGTTGCAGGTCCAATCCATTGCCCTTTGGAGCTTTCAGTTTTCTTCCACATCATCACCCATTCTCCTGCTTGGTATGTCCCACGATTTGGGCGAGTCCGTCCAAGCATTGCACGACCGATTGCTGAATGGTTATCAGCTTCCCAAAAGGCTTTCCTAGCGACTTCACGACGGGCTAAATTCTCTCGAAACAACAGACCTTGTTGGCTTTCACTTTCAGCTAACAAATGTGACGAAACTTGATTGTCCCCGCTCAATGATCCGGGAAGTCGGGTATGTTTGCCCAGGACCAATCAGAGAACAAGCATTTTTGGCATGAATGCAATAACATAAGGCTTGTTGTAGGTCACTATAGCTATTGACTTCTACTTCGTCTTGATACTTGTTCAACATTTGCTGTATAGTATCTCCCCGTGACGTTCTACTCTTCCATTTTGCCAAAGAGCCTCGGGACACGTAGTAGATTTACTGATGTTGAAGCTCTGGCAGAATTGACCCATCTCATGGGAGTTAAATTCGGTGGCAGAGTCAACCAAAAGTTCAACAGGGGGTCCAGCCCATGAAATCCAATGGTTACCGAGAAAATCAATCACTGAAGGTGTTGAACGATTCGGGGCAATGGCAGCTACATGGAAGCTGCTGGAATAATCTATCACATGGTAAAAGTAAAAAACCGCTCCGCCTTTATTCTTCCAAGAAATACCATCCATGGAGATTTTATCATTGAAATCCATTGGTTCTTTAAGTGCTGAAGGTCTGCTGATTTTCGGTGCCTGTTGTTCAAGGCATGTGGAACAGCGGATGTCATCGATAGCATCGATGGCCCCTGGACGACAGCCCTGTTTCTTCAGCAAGGCTTTGAGACCATCAGCGCTTGGATGGCCTAGATTTGTATGACATCTCAACAACACTTCTCTTTCTTGCGCAGACAAGTTAAGGAATCGGGGACCATGTTGGTGGCTACTCACATCACACATGATTCGTTCTTGGCCGATCTCCTTTTGATTGCCAGTGTCTCGCAGCTCCATGCTGCTTGCAGAGGATTTGCTCTGTTGTAGTGGTGAATTTTATGGCTTGGCAACAGCAATGGGATTGTGTGCAAACACCGTTATACTCAGTCGAGCCGGGCATCCGGACCGGATCAACTGCTTTTTTGGGAAGACACCCCACTCCTCCCAGTCTTTGGTGACTAGAATCTTCCCTGTAGAACGATGCGCAAAAATGGTCTTTCTCCAAGGTGCTTCAGCCGATTTCAGGTTGGCAGGGGGTTCTTGAAGACGATCCGTTCCCCTACAGGTAATGGCACACCAAATTTGTTTATCAGGAAACCACTTTTGAAGGTCTTGAATGATGACATCTTGTGCGTCTATTCTTCGCTTTCCTACGCGGGATGTTTTGTCATCAACTTTCCTACAAATTTCAGCAAATGTCTGTTGTGCTATTTCACTTTGTGGAGATTCTTGATCAGGTTGCTTTTCCAACTTTCTACGTTTAACGCAGGGTAGTTCACTTACCTCAATGAGATGGGGAGCCTTCGGCGGCGCAGCGCGAATTTTCTGCCGTTTGGGAGGCGGAGAATCAACGTCATCACTTCTAGTGGTGACCAGCGCAAAATCACTGAAAGGCTTTTCACGAGGCACCTGAGTGTGCTTCCAAAGTTGAGCAATCTGACGAGCAAATTTGCGAGGGTAGTTTTCCGTGAATCGACTTCGGGCTATTCTCTCATTCCATTTTACACTACCTTCAATAGGTTGATGATGATGCTGATGTCGGCGCTTACGACCATGCAAAAGATCATACATTCTTTGAGAGGTGGTGCAAATGAGAAGACTCTTCTTGATGGGTTGTTGGGTCTCGGGATCTTTCAAATCACCTACTTCACAAAGGTCACATTCAATCATCTTAGTGTATGCAAACACTTCTTGCATCATTGGAAGACGAAACATCAAGGAACGAGCCGGTTGCTCCGAGTGAAAATTATGGTGAGTCTTACATTGATATCGGAACAACACCGTTCCGAGTGCCACTTGTTCCAAACCTTTCAGCCTTTCTTGATGGATTCGATCCCAAGCTTCCAGTGATTGGCTACTGTTGAAAAACGACCAAGCAGACCAAGGACCACACTCTGCGCTATACCACAATTGCTCAGGTTGACCTTCAATCATCTTTATGAACAGGAGTTTTCTACCCTCAACTGTGGTCATGTTGATAACCAAATCTTTGCCCTTTCAAACCAATGTTATTTACCTGTTGGGTCAATTGGCTTTGAGGTCCACTAAACACTTCTAGGGAATCTATCTTGGCCTTTCTATTACTTTGTCTTTCACATTCTTCAAACTCCTTGGTGAATTGGCTTAACCAGTTTGTGGAATCTTTTACGTTCTGTCACTTGATTACCAAAATTGTGCTCAGACGTGTCAAATTCATGGTCGATGTCTCCAGCACACGAATGGAAGCATTCAGTCTCAGATCCTCTCACTGTGGGTTCTGGAGGTGGTTCATGATCTGCATGAGGGCGTTCTGGAGCATGGCTGCTGCAGGGCAGACACATCGGCTTGTTGCTCCGGAAAAGGCGGATCTTCGACCGACGCCAGTGACTCGATCAGATCGAAGTCTTCGTCTTGCGTTGCCGGGATTGGCAGTGCAGTCGATGATACCCCTTGGCTTTGGCCTTGGGCTTCATCCCCTTGGCTTTCACGGTGGAGGGATGAGGGGTATGTTGGCGGAACTTCCACGGAGGTCTCGACGTACATCAGGAATTGTTGATGGGCCCGTTTGAGGCTCTTGCCGTAATGGGCAATCACCCAGGAGACCCACTCCGGATCTGTCTCCCAAACCACCTTGAACTTCTTGCCCAGATGCTTCTTGTGGAGGTGCAGCCGGAGTCTGAACCTTGCGAAGACGGTCGGCCAACGACATTGCAGGTCAACGACGGATCAATCAATTGCTCAGCGGAGTGATCTTGAGATGGAATCGACGGCTCAGCGCAACACCAACTGGGCTTCTCAACGGCGATCTCACTGGCCTGGGTGACTATGTTGTGGACTTCAGTCTTTTGTTCAATCAAAGGGTCATCTTGCATAGACTGATTTATTGGTTCATCAAGAAAATGACATGTTTCATGCAATGGAACCTTTGACGAACGATCAGTGACTACACTCTCACTATCTCGGACGTACCAGTTTGGGATCTTGCTTCCGGCAACTTCGACAATGGATTCAACGAACCGTTCTCTCCATGATGCCAGGCCTTTTGCAACAATTCTTAATTTCATGTCAAGCAAAAACAATCCTCGATTGGTTAAATGAAGTGATACCGCGCAATTGAACCTACGGCACTAAAGGACGTCTTTGCTGGTGTCGATCACCGCACCGATTGTGCGTAAAAATGCGGACAGCAGGAATGGTGTTGACCCTTTGACTACTGCTATCTTCAGATGTAAGGTCTTCGAAAGGGGTACAACAAACGCCCACTCACTTGTTAAAATTCTTTGATTCCCAAATCGGAAATGGATCACACACGGTGTTCGATAACAGAGTTTGAGAACGGCAGTGGGAAGGGACATCATGAGTTCTTGAAGGCTCTCACTACCTATCACTGTTTTGGATGCTCCTAGGTCCACCACTCCATATGAACCACGCGATGCAAAATGTGCTTCTTCAATCAAAGGAGTCGAGCTGTCTAAAGTCGGGCGATCAAAATGACAATGGGCTCTCTCGCTAGGAATCGATTGCCTGAGGAACGACTTAGGCGCATGGGACGACTTCTTTGGATTTTCCCCTGATGATGTGTGGTGCCTAGATTGCAACACGTGAATTGCTCGAAGACACGAAGTACCAACCTCATGACTCTTATACCCTTTATGTAAGTATCTATCCCCATACTTGTCATATCCATTTTCCCCACAAGTAATTTCTAATCCCGACGAAAACATCCTAGACTGGATGCGAACATGGTGCATCGAAAGATTCTTCAGGATGGCTCGGCAGTTGCATGAACTCCAAGGGCAGGCTGTTCACCGGCATGTCAACATAGGAAACGGCTGCTGATGGAGCTTGTGAACTTGAACTGCGGCCATCGGTTGAAAACGATCCAGCGGCATTGGGGCATTCTGGCTTCCAATGCCCTTTTTGACCACACTTTCGGCAGTAACTGGAGAGGATGCGTTGCTCTAAAGACTTGCGATCCTTGGAAAACTTGCCTTTTCCTTTCGACTTCCCCCCTTTGCCTTTGCCTTTGATAGGCCAGAATCCACGTGATCGGAATCGTTCCGATAGACGATACCTCGCTTCGGCATAAGCATTGTAGCAACTGGCAAGCTCCTGATCATCTCTTGAATCGTATCAGCATCGCCATCTTGTACTCACTAGTGAGCACTGCATCAGGGTCGCCTTCTGATGCCAGTTGTTCAATGTAGGCCGTCTCATCGGGCCCGTCTTCTTCAACTTGAAACGTTCCAGCCTCCGTATCTTCGTCTTCGGCTACCAAGACCTGGTGATCATACGTTTTCAACTTCTGTTTTCTCAGGCCAGCGTACTCTTGAAAGAATCCAGCTCCTAACATCCAAATCGCCTTGGAGACGCGATCCAATGTCAGCTTGGCATCATCCCCGGCCCACTTTCGACTAACGCCCTTTTTTTGTCTTACCAGGCAACTGCGATCCTCGTAAGACCACATACGCTCGCAGCTCCGACAGGCTCATGTCTTTCGAAAGGAGTTCAGACCATAAAACGTCTGCTCTAGCCAGGTATGAGTCGTTCGACTCATCTGGCCGTTGAGCGCAACGAAACAATGCCTTCTGCGGTGCATCGAATCTTTTCTCCAAAGGCACCTTACCCCACTGGCCTCCCAGATAGGCTACAAGTGCCTTGATAGCCTTCAGATCGTTCTTGATGAGCTCATCCTTGTGAAGCTGCAGCTTCTGAAACGCTGAACCAGAACAGTTCAGAATTAGCCGGGTGGCTAGTTCTGAAAGTTTGGAAGGTGGCCACGTGATGGCTAAAAGTTCAACTTTCTGTGACCAGATCTCCAACGAATCTTTTGATGGGTCGAATGATGGAACGAGTGTTGCTAGTTGATTCCGAACAAAGTCACCACTAGCGGTTGTCGTCCCTTCACTTCCCATGTTGTCGACACCCAAAGATCCAGGAACATTTAGCTTGAGCTAAGGGCTCCGCTACCAATGTAAATGGCAGTCAAACCAACAAAACTGCAAACAGCTTACGTTCCCAGCGTAGCTCAGCACCTTTTCCACCAGAGCTGACAGAGATCCGAAAGGGGTTCCACACCTGCAAACTAACGATTGTTCCCTGGCCGTCAGAATGCCTATGGCGCAAGGCACACCCACCACGGCTCCTCCCGGGCTCCCTGAGCCTGATGTCTTCAGAAGGGCTGCATGCGATGGTATCACAAATGTTGGAGGAATCTCAATATATGTATTTATATATATCTATATTCATATATATATATATATATATACACATACATGTGGCATCACCTTCAGTAGATGTGCCAAACGATCACTGAAGAATTTTTTGTAGGCCCCCCGCCATCCATTCAGCACCCTTTGGAGATTCAGGCATTTGTTTGTGTATCATTTGAAACATATGCATCTATCATACCAGCTCAAATTTTTTTCATTATTGAATCATCGCCGATTGATGGGAAACATTTGGCGATTGATACTTGAAACATCAATAATTTTGCTAGGATGATTAGTCAATGAAGATGATATTAAAAGGGGCCCGGTATTCGTATAGTCATACCAGTGATTTTTGTGAAGATGAGTCCATTGTTAGATCCCTACCCAAAGGGAGAACATGCATGGTATATTTACCAACATATACATTTAGTTGTTTCTTTCAGGGATCAATGTATGTAAACATACCCTATCCCAACCATTTCAAATAGCAGCTGGTATTTGAAATATCAATGATTTAGTGGTGATCAAGATTGGTTTCAGCATCAGGAGGGCACCTGCGAGCCGACGCACAGCCATCCTTGCGGTAAGTCATGTTGTGACTTCGCCAAAAAGATCCCCATGCAGATTGAATTTTTGAGAGACATTTCCCATGGAAACCCAATGAAGCTTCAACCATCAGAATCCCGAAAACACAGGTGGGAATTTTACCCTAGAAATTTGTTGACGTTGGGACCCATGGAAATTTTCTCAGATTGTTTGCATACGTCCAGTGACAAGTGCTTGATTTGCGGAGAAACACACCTTCCTCAAAATATCATTAATGTAAATGGTGAACGTATACATTGATTTTCTGCAAGAATGACGTTTTTTTGTCTACAATTTTCACATTTAACACTTCACTCAATCTTTTTAAAGTACACAAGTTGTATAACAATTTTTTTTCTGACATTTTGATGTTGTAAGAAAGTCACCAAGGTTTTGTCAACTGAATAGCCACAACGCACCGCACCCGGTGAGAGGGAGAGCAATGATTAGCTTCATCAAGATTTCTTGCAGCCAGTTCATGATTAAGGTAACCAGCAATTAGTTTTTTGACATTTAAGTTTTGAAATACTCGTGCCAATACTAATTTAAACAACATTGCGGATTTTGCAAGTTTTGCACCTTCTTACAAGTATATAGAAGTCCTGAAATCATACCACTTTTTCTCACATAAACAAAGCAGCAATGTTCATCACCAAGTACCTTTAAACCAACCAACTCCGCATTGAGAAAAGTGGTGTACCGTTCTCAAAACACCTGTCCTTCACTCTCCGGGAATGGGAGACCTTCGCCATTGCCAACCCGAGGTTGCAATGGAAAATACCGGTGGGATTTGGAACAGAGGCCAGGACAACAATCTGCTGGGAGGTATGGTGTGCTTGGATTGTTTTGGGTAAAATCCAACACTACTCTTAGCAAAGTTACTGTACTTTTGTCTTTTTTTAAGGATGTTGGTTTGTTAAATAATTTTTGTTAATAGATGTCCTTAGGGCAGCCATTAACAGGAACATACATCAATATCATGCTTATGAATCATCATATATAAGACATCGATAGCACCTTCTCATGCCATCAACCATCATCAAAAAATAATCTCCATTCGAATCATCTTCCAATTCCTCACCCATTTCAGACGAATGTTGGCCACCGTTTTCACCACGGCAAAAAAAGGCTTTGCGTGCTCTCCAATGAGGTGGCTGAAGAGTAACTCGGAGGGGTTAAGCTTTCCATTTAGGGTGAGCCATTACGTCTCACGACCTCACCCTTTTAAAGTAGATTCAGTTTTAGGTAAGGGAACAGATTCCACCTATAAAATTGCAAAACATTTTTCGGATTTTGCTTATTGATGAGATTGATGAAATCTTAACTTATCAGTCATCCAGAATCGGTATATGTTTGGCAATTCCCAAGCTGACTTGTTTGGGATGTTGAAATCTGTGACCCAAAACTTCAACTCCAATCACTTTGATTCACCGGGTTATTGATGGATGAAAGAATATGTTTGCAAATTTCGGGGCTGCAAGATTTTGCAAGGCATAACATTCTGACTAAATGAAGTGTACGGAATCTTTTTCTAGTCCCAATTTTTTTTGTTCCTACTTACGACATTCCACTATGACATCAGACATCTCCAACAAGATTAAGTACATCTTTGACCAATCCCAATGCTGTTAATGGAAAAGATCCTGTACCACCTGGGACAAGTTCTTTTACCCTGTAAATCACGGGACAAACTACCAACCTCTGGTTAGCCGGATTTCTGAACCATCAACAGTATCATTCAACCTCCACGTCGGCTATTCGTTTTTTTTTTCCAAGGACACCCTTCCGTGGCCTCCAAGGCCCGCCACCCAAAGCTGAAGCGAAACTTGGTGGTTGAATTGAGGTTAAGCAGTGACAATAAGAACGGTTTCTTTGGGTCATATGTATTTTTGATTGTGATATATCACCATCCCAAGGGACGATTGAAGATAAACATTGAACATTCTATTCGGAAAGGTGGGATATCTTAGTTCCCTGACAACATTTGCAATGAATAGTATATGAAATATATCCTGTAGGATCCATGTATGGTATATTTACCTACATTTTTGGTAAATGTAGGTAGATAAGATATACCATACGTGGATCCTCTGGGCGTTTGTATATATACATATATAGGATAATTGTAAACGACCCTTGGTTCCAAGCATTCTGAGATCGCCCCATAACATTGGAATCGCTTTGCTATTGGACCAACCAGGATTTCATGGTTTCTCACATGTTTTACGGGTTTTTCTGTGTTGTGGCTCAGGTGCAGTGAACTGTTACAATAAAAAGAAAGGTGGTTGATGAACGGATTCTTGTTTACACCTTGGTAATTGAACAGAAGTGTCCGTTATCCCAGGAAACAACAAGGTCACGACGGGACTTCGGTCCCGCTGATTTTGGCAGGTTGCAAACCGAAGCATCCGTGAAATTGTGAACCCTTGCAGCGTTTCTGATCTGTTTTGAAAAATCGATGTGGCCTTTTCGATGGTATTTGCACGACTCTGAGGCCTTCAATTCGTAGTTCTATTGTGTACCATGATCAAATTGTTGTGCATGCGTTTCAGACCCGCTTTTTTTTTGGGACTCAGCACCTGGAAGCCAATTCGGCCAGGTTTTTCAACGTGTTCGCGTTTCCCCAATTTGTTCGACAAACGAAGGCAACCAGGTAGTCTCGAATGGATTCATTCACATCACGAGTGAACTTCTGCTTGTTGCGGAGTTCTTTGGGGATCCATTTTTTCAGAGACTGCCACTTTCTATCTATACATTGCGTTCCCGCTGCTTTCTTGCGGGGCCCACGGAGCTTTCAGACCCTGCTTGCAGATCATGCCCTCGCCATTCTACCCATCTGAAGCTATGTGATGCTATATATGGGCCTTTCCATTTATTGTGTGTTCAAGGTTTTAGTAAGGAGAAAGGTTCGACATGGACGAATCATACCCCCGAATCATACCCGCGAATCATACCCCGAATCATACCCCCGAATCATACCCCCAAACCATACCGCCGAATCACACCCCACACCATATTTTCACCACCACTACCACCACGACCAACACTACCACCACGACCACCACCACCACCACCACCACCACCACCACCACCACCACCACCACCACCACCACCACCACCACCACCACCACCACCACGACTACACCACCACCACGACACACCACCACCACGACTACACCACCACCACGACACCACCACCACCACCACCACCACCACGACCACCACCGACGACCACCACCACGACCACCACCACGACC
>DF245437.1:0-17640 GCA_000507305.1 Breviolum minutum Mf 1.05b.01 | reverse complement strand
CGCCA
Organism: Breviolum minutum Mf 1.05b.01; assembly: GCA_000507305.1. NCBI lineage: Eukaryota > Dinophyceae > Suessiales > Symbiodiniaceae > Breviolum > Breviolum minutum. The sequence goes on along the minus strand of DF245437.1, from coordinate 17,635 downwards.
ACAACCGTAGGAAAGTTGTGGCTTCCTGGCTCCAGCGGCCACCAACTTCGATGGCTAGCACGACAAGTTTGCAGCGTCGTGTTTGGAGGAGTTCGGGGTACGTACGTTCTTTCGCACGTCTGGCATCCTGGACTGCTGCTCCGGCATAGCGGCCTGCTCTGCTGCGGGGTTCACTGGCCCGAGTTAAAGGTGACACCAAAGTGGTGTCAATGGCAAGTTGGACGCCTCCCCACAGAGGGAGTCCGTTAGCGATGACTTCAATTCTCCGGTCATCTTGCCGCTGGATGTTGTCGACGTTTAAGTCCATGAGCCGTGTGTTGGTAGTCACGCGGGCGCCTGCTTCGCGGCAGACTCTGGGACTCCTCGGGATCGGAGTACCCCTGCCTGGGCACAAGCTGAACGGTGGTCGCCCAAGGGATCGAGAATGCGACGGCACCGACAGCGGCGAGCTGACAGAGGTAAGGCGAGACGGAGGCGTCTCAAGAGCAGGATTCGGAAAATATGCGGTTGGTATGTTGTGTCTAGGCCAAAAGGGATCGTGGTGAACGCACGGCTGGCGTGCGGTCCGGACTGGGAATCCAACATGGCTTGGCTGGCGGGGTCGAGATGGTTGCGGAGTTCTTGGCGGAAGCTGTCGTGGGATGACTGGGCGGCATGCCGTTGCCATCCTTGACCGAGGGTTGGATGTGCTTGGTCGGGTCCAAGGTGCGGGGGGGCAGCTCGGCCTGCTGCCAGTTCCTCCCAGCTGGGAGGGTTGAAGCCGTGATGTTGGAGTTGTTGCTGTGCTTCTGTGATTGCCTGCAGCGATGGGACGGCAGCTGTCCCCCTGTGAAGGTGTTCGAGGATGGTGGCGGTGTTGGTCGGGTCTTGGCGATGGAGAATGGGCAGCGTGTCAGCCCAAGAAGCCCAATAAGCGGAGTGGCCGAGAAGGGAGGCGCTGGTGAGTCCAAGCCCTGACAAATGCTTCCACAAGATGACTTGGCTTCATGTGGTACATGCGGATGGGGCACAAGGAACAGCAGAGGTTCATTGTTGATGGAATGGATATTGGAGCATGGTTTGCAAATATTCAGCCGAATGAAACATAGCGACTGTGCTCATGATAGTTGGACATGCCAAAGGGCTAGTGACAAATCATTGGTCCAGTTTGATTTTTTGATTGGCGCCATGGCCTTTGAAACTCAAGATACGTGGAATGATTTTGCACTACCTATTGGTTTAGATCATCGATGTGTACATTGCATTCTCCATCTTCCAGTGCAACGCCCACGCCACAAATCTGACCGCAGGAGGGGGTTGAAACATTGGGTGCCATACTTGGATCGAGAGGGGAAACCTGGTTTGTTTCAGTCCGCGTTGCGGCAGCGCATGTCTACGTGCTCACATCATTCGTTGGAAAATTTGGAAATTGCTTTGATGGAAGCGGGATTTCAAGGTGGCAGTTGCTCCAAAACTTGCTTCAAATATGAACCATCGGCAACATTACCGGAACTACGACAACAAAGGCGCCAAGCAACAAACTCTCAAACACGCAGACTGCTGTCATTCCAGATCAGGCGGCAACAACGACGTGAATTGCGAACCTGGAAATCTATGAAATTAAGGGAACACTTACAGGATTCCTCTATGTGGAATGCTCTCCGCAAAATGGATTATCATACGGTGAGGACGTTTGTACAAGAACCTCACCCCAATGAATTTGCAAAAATGTTGGAGGAATTGTTCAGTGGAATCGTTACGGAACCTGTCAAACCAGACATCTTTACAGAACAGATGTTTGAGCTAAAGGAATTGAAAACAGCAATTAGGCGGGCTAAACTGGCCAAAGCAGCCGACGAAATTGGTTTGACTGCAGAACTGTTAGGACATATGCCGGATGACATTTGCAATGATTTGCTACTTATGTTCAATCACATGTTGTTCTCAGGTGAGGTGCCCGCAGCTTGGCGGAAAACTTTATTCCAAATGTTGCCAAAAACATGGAAGCCTCGAACAACAACGGACTTCCGACCAATTGCGAACATTCGTTTGTTTTATAAAATCTTTGCATACATGATTTTGGGTGGAATTGAAGATACATTGGAAACAAGCCAGCCGGAGGAACAACATGGATTCCGCTCAAAAAAACGTATTGAAGAACACTTATTGACCTTCAACGTGATCTTGGACAAAACCTTGGAGATGGACCAGCCATTGTGGATCATCAGCCTTGATCTTTCAAAAGCCTTCGACCGGGNTAGGTTTTGTTGTTTCCCTGCGCCCTAAAGGGGCTGCCTTCGGGCAGGCAGGTTCGACTCGACTCGACTGTGTTACATAGACTCCCCTACTTCGAAAAGATTATCTCCCCATTTGCTTGCTTTGGTGCATCACACCGTGCCATTCACAAAGCTGATCTTGCTAAATTGCACGTGGAATATCATCGATTGATGCGCACGAACTCTTACATGGGTGGCACAACAAACTACAAATGCTGTCGGACTACGCTGGATTGAATCTTTGGTCTGTCCCATGCATTGACGCAGTAGGGAAATTGCTTCTTATGTTGCAACCTTGCCCTCGGAACATTGGACCCGCAAGATTCTGCAGCGGACCACGGAAACGAGGACGGCCTGCCTACACTTGAGAAACAGCGCTGCAAAGATATTGCATCTGGAAAGGCGTTGCCAATTGGATTGTGGCGGTTGCTGCGTATGATCATTGGGTGCGGTCGAAACAGGATTTTGTGTTTTTCAGGTCGTACACTAAATCATCGGGTAAAATCCTGCATTTCGTTTGCTTGCGCCCCAAAAGGGGTGGCTTCGGGCCGGCAAGCTTTGACTTTGACTTCGACTTTGGTCGCCCCGTTTTCCCGCAAAAAGTCGGTACTGCAGCCAACCTGCAGGCAATGCCAGTTCCATACCGGCAGCCCCAGATAGGAAGGACTGGCGAAATCCAAGCCTCAGCTTGGGCTGGGGTCTCCACCAATGGTGCTGGTGCCTGCGCAGTCTACATCCAAAAGACTGTCCGGGAAGGGATGATTGGCCACATATGTTCAAATCGCTGAACATCAGGTAACGAGGGGAGCCCCAACGGCTATACAGAAGATGTCCGGGGCTGTTCTCGTGTTAATTTTTGTGTGGGCCAGGAAGCGGAGGAAGGAAGTTGGCTCTCTGTTTTGAATGCAAATACCACGAGTCTGCGCCGTCTGGAACGGAGAAGTTCTGGGTATGTTCCCCGCTTGGATTTGCATGCGTGCTGGAGCGCAGCTCCTGCGTATTGGTCGGCGCGTCTTCGAGGCCGCCTGGATAAAGTGAAAGGAGATACGAAGGTGGTGTCAACCGCCAGTTCCGCCCCACCCCCACAATGGGAGTCTCCTTTCGGGCACCGGCTGAGCTAAATGATATCTACGCCACATAGATACAGCACGACTCGTAGCAGCATGTGAAAAACAAACGCTATATAATTTTACCACAGGTGGAAACTCCGGCAGCATTTTCATCCGGCATTGTTACTCGTGCATGTGCATGTAATGTACGACTCATACTGTACCAACCGTACAAATTGTCCTTACTGTACCGTACCCGACTTTCAAAACAAAATCAAGGTGTCATAACGTACAAATCTGTTATGAAACTTGGATTTTGACAACGGAAAATAGGTACAATCCTGTCCGGTACAATGGGCACATGAACTACGGTACAACTGGTACATTGTTACGGGACATGTTGTAGGTTCTAAAATGAATCAGGTGCAATAAGCATTATGATACATCCTTCCTAGTACATAAAGGACATCGCAGTTCACGACCGGTACCCGTCACCTTTGCACTTATATGATATCGTGATCAAATTATGATACATTAGCATCATCATCGCAAACCTGTACAACTATGATGAACTTAGGTACAGGTAAAAAACGAAATTGGGAAGAGCCCATTGTCATTGCGGGGACAGACCACATGTCCTTCGTACGAGGAACAAAGACTCAACAACTCATTCGCATGCCCGTTCTGATGCAAATGATGCATGGCCGTTGCCATGGGGTGGTTTTTCGCTACGGGAAAAACCGTAAAACACAGAGCTTTGTTGCGATCGGGCAGTACACGAATGGCAGCTAAGAACATCCGGAATTGCCGAGTTTGCCACATGGTAACGAAAAACATGGACTAAAAAATGAATTGTGGGTGTTGGGCGCCATCCTTCCCTGTTGTTGACTCTGGCTACAAATTGCCAACGGAAAACATATGCGGTCGAAAACTTTCTGGTGTGAAAAAAACCCTGGGCACACATGTTTGCCAGTGACGGTTCATTTCCGCAGACAAATGTGATGGCGGTGCACAAGTACACACAAACATTTATCCAAAGTTACCCGCACACACAAGAATTTAATTTCCAAGGTTACAGGCGCACATGAATGCTTTAGACATAAACGCAGAAAATGAAATATGCCTGCTTTGCGAGTTTAATGGGGAACAGAGGGTTTCGGATTCGGACCTTTGGCGGGGACAACAGGGGACGTCTTAGGACACGGCTGAAGATTTTCCGAGCGGGGACAAGGGACACAGGTTAGAGGACATCGCACCCTCCGTCAAATTCACACATGTCACACATCCAATTCGCGTACAAATTCCTGCAAGCGAGCTTCATCGCGACTTGCGAGCAATAGCGTGACCGAAAGCTGTTGGGGAAAAAGGTTGCAGTGCAAAACATGAAGAAAGGAAATGAAGATGAACGTGATGGTTATGATGATGATGATGATGATGATGATGATGATGATGATGATGATGGAGATCATGATGACGAATACGATGTTGTGGGATGATTCAGTGAAATGAGTTCGTGAGATCACATTGAACGTTTAATTTGATCAGAGTGAATGAAACCAATGGCATTGAAAAACAAAAAACACGCCAGAAAAACGTCCCGAGAACTGCCATGAACAAATCTGCGTGAATGTTGGCACATTGATCCTGTTTCTAGCCATGCTGTTTCCTTGTATCATTCCTTTATCATCCTGCCATAAAAACACAGGATATGTGGGATTCAGGATGCACGCTTGCGGATGGATGCACGTCTCCAATGAACATTTCATCAGCTTCGCACTGCTGATAAGGCAAAAATTTGAACCCGCCAGCATTGGACGTGGCCTGGAACATTTCTGCATGGTGTCCCGTCGCATCCTTTCCGGCACAAGTGCTGCTCGCTGCTTCTCATTGCTTGTCAGCTTGTCGTTGCTCTGATGAATCGCGACTCGTGGCGTGCGTCTGCGACCAATGTGGGGCGGCGAATATTTTACATTTACCGTTCTCAAGGTTATAAAGTTTTGCTTGCACTGAAGTTGACGACTGTAACTGTCAAAACGTGCTATGACACACGGAACTACCACTTTGCGCGGTTCATGGGTTTGCCATTTGATTTGATTCGACGCCACGGAGCTGCACACATGTCCGATTCCACGGATATTCACATTCCCTCATGTTGCCATTCATCAACACATGCGCCCATGTTCAATGCTGGGAATATGCGTGGATATCTGTGTCGACCTTCATGCGTTTCGGTATGCACAAAATGCCGGGAATCTCTTGCAGTGACGGTAAGAACTTGAAACACCACCTCACTTTTGGTGAACAGTCCGTGTCAACCTTCAAAAAGTCTAAATCTGCTGATTGCTGTCTGTCTCCAGAGTAAACACACGGAGGATTCATGCCAAATAAAAATCAAATTTCGTCGAATCTTCGAAACACAAGAAAAATTTTCCAATGAATTGGTCAAAGAACGGAACCTGAACAACCCACGAACCCCAATGCAGATGACAAAAAGATCTTTTCCGATGCCCCAACACTGATCCAACCTACTCCCTTCCAACATTTCTTTACACAGCTTCTCCAGCACTTCTCTCCAAGATGGCCTCCACCACTTCTCTGCGACTCTGTTCTCCAACACTTCTCCACAGCTCTGTTCTCCAACACTTCTCTCAAGATCCAACGCCTCTCCAAGATTCTCCGCTTTTCTGTGACGTTCTCTTCTCCAACACTTCCTTCTCTCCAACACTTTTTTTTCCTACGCTACACGAAACGGACAAAACCAAAGTCGTGAAAAAGGCAAAACATTCATCACAGGTAAAACCAATAAAAAATCAAATCAAATAAATTCAAAAAAAAAATTGGAGCGATTGCCGAGCTAGCTCGTGGCCTGGTCGGTCATAGGTCTCAATATGGTAAAAAGCCAATAGCGATGCAAAAGACTGGATGTCCTTAGACCAAGCAACAACAAGCACAAAACAACCAAACCAAACAAAGCACAACCAAAAAACAACAAAAGACATCCAGTGAACTAAAAGTGAAACGGTGAAACTACGCTTCAGAACACCAAATCTCCGGGTCACTCAGTACCTTTTCACGACGATGTAGAATATTCCGCAAGTTATGTCAGTGATTGCCCATTCCAGCACATAGTTGAAAAAAAAAATCAAACAAATTCAAAACAATAAATCTTCGAGATCAAGTGAATCAGAGACGAGAAAACCATTCCGGAATCATTTTTCTTGGGCTTCGAGCTGCTAGAGCACGTGTTCCGGGCCGTTTGCCTTTCAGGCTGAAACTCGCAACGATTCAGTCGCGGAAAGAAAAAAAAAAACCTTTATCATTTGATCGAATTGCACAAACGAATTAACAAACAAGTTCTCCAAGATTCAGTGAATCGAAGACTAGAAAACCTTTTCAGTCAAATTATCGATGGTGCACTAAAAGATCGGCGTGATAAGAGCGCGCATTCAATCGTAGGGTACGACGCACCGATAATATAATCATTTTTTTTTGGCTGCCAGCTGCTAAAGTACGTGTCCCGGGCGGTTCGCCCTTCCCAGTCAGCTACAACAATACGACAAGGACAATCCTCCGTTCGTAAAGCAACATAAACGTTCACGATCATTGGCCAGAACAATGAAACAAATTAAAAACAAACAACTTCAAAGAATATAAATACTCCGCGGATGAGTGCGTCAGAGACGAGAGATCCATTCCGGAGATCGCGTCATCAATGGTGCACAAGAAAAGGAGGATCGGCGCAGAGAAGCCATTGGGTTCGAGATACCGGTGACAAGAAGCATTCGATCAAAGGAAAGGAAGCACCGATGACATAAAGTATCACAAAACAAGGTTCAACACTGGCCGTAATATCCTGTGAAACACAGGTCACAATGTACAAATGCCGGAAAGTTGGAGAGCGCAAGCAATTTAACCTATCCAGGAACGTACGGGCAAAACCATTTTTTGCTGGCGGCTGCTTGGGTTGATCCCGGGCGGAGCGCCCTTCAGTCAGCTGAACAAAGGTGTCAAAGACGCTATGGTCGAATCCACCGGTTTGGTTGTACGTCAATTTATGACAAAAACATGCAAGAAGGCCATCAATACAAACAACAACAATCTACACAAGGTGACAGAGTGTAGAGAGAAACCATCCACGGATACGGTAAAAGGTGCAAAGGAGGGCTCTGGTGAAGTCACACGGACAGCACCTACGCCGGAGCAACAAGTGAAGCGACGTAGGAGAGACGATGGCTTTGGTGAAACCCAGTAGGAAGCACCTGCGCCAGAGCCAGTGTGCAAGCCGCATAGGGTGGAGGATATGTTTCTTAACAAAGTGTACAAGTAGGCCTTTAATTGGGTATTTCTTGTGAAATCCCGACTTGTGACATATTAAGTGCGAGGTAAACCCTCCAGCAATAACATCTCGAAAGCAAAAGGTGTGAAACGGTGGTGAAACGTGAAACTGCACCCTCCTCAGAGTCCGCTCAGTTTATCTTGGCTTGGCGAAGCGAAGACAGCGTAGAAAGCGCGAAAAGCAGCCAAAGCGAAGCCCAGCCAGGCAATGGTTGCAACGCTATTCCAGAAGCAGCACAAAGTGGCGGCAGCAAAAAGCCCGGCACGAGGGCAGTGTCCAAAGATACGTAAAACTACGCGGCGAGGGCGGCATCGGAAAAAGAAGCCGATGGGAGGGAGGGAGATAGGTTGTAACAAGGCGGCGAATTTATAAGCCTAAAAATTAGTAGTGATGGGAGTAGAAGGCGGAGAAATTAGAGTACGGAAAGTGAAACATGAAGATCGCATCAAAAAATTTTTAAAAAAAGGAGAAAGTGTATGGGGGTCAAAATAGGAGAGAAGATGTTCCTGTGGACAAGCCAGGACATAGAGTCCTAAAGAGAAGATAGGGAGAAGTTGGGAGATACAGGAAAGTGAAAGACGAAAGTCCGTGTGGAGAAGTGCTAAAATAAAGGAGTGGTGAAGAAAAGAATGAGCTCCGGAGGACGAGCCGGACAGTATGCGCAGGCTGGCCTCCCCCCATTTTTTTTTGTGGGGTAGGTCGCTGTAATTAACAATGCCTCAAGAGGAGAGAAGGGGAGTAAAGACAAGAAACCTTGAATAAGAGCACGGTATATATTGTAAAGGAGAGTGCCAAAAGACAATGGAGTGAGGTAGCCGCGGGCAGCCAGCAGCGTAGGCGGCACCACCAGCATAGGCGGCGTATAGGAAAGCGGCTGCAAAGCGTGGGAGTACCAGCGCAAAAAGGCTCACGACATGGCTGCTAAAGACCGCTTTGGGTCATAAGGTGGTGCCACATTGGGCGAAGCCGCTTTGGGCAAACACCTTGAGAAAAGGGAAGGAGATGAGGGAGGGCAGAAAGGAGAGAGAAGCGGAGGAGGAAAAGATAGTACGTAGAAGAAAGAGAGGAGTGACGAGCCGGACAGTATGCCCAGGCTGGCCCCAAAACGGAGAAAATTAGGATAAAGCACAGAGAGAAGTCAACGGAAGAGACAAGCCAAGCACGAAGTGACAGTGAGAGACCAAGTGAGAGGAAGGAGAAGAGGGAAGGAAAGCGGGAAGGGGGAAGGAGGGAAGGAAAGGTGTAAAGAGCGAAGAGAAGGGGGAGATAAGGGACGAGCCGGACAGTATGCCCCAGGCTGGCCCCACCAAGGAAAAGAAAGAGGTACAAGAAACAAATGACAAGGAGGAACCATGGCAGCAGGGGCAAAAACGGGAGGTGGAGCAACCCCTTTACCAAAAGACTTGCCTTTATCAGGACCCTTGGGCAAGCCTTTAGGGATGCCCTTAGGGGAACCTTTGGAGAAACCTTTGGGAAGCCAGGATTTAGAGGTGGCCAAGCGGAGGGGGATTTGTCTTGGAACATCAACTGGGAGAGCGACACAACGGCCAGCGACCAGGTGAGCGATGAGATGACTTTCAATCGTGATGGAGGGCCAGGGATAGGTGAGAGGAAGCTGGGAAAGGGCGATGTAATGGTCCTCATCAACAGAGAAGGGAGGATGATCAAGGGAGTAGAGGAGATGATCAAAGGCAGCTTCAACTTCAGAGGAGTAGGTGATTTCACCTTCGATGGTTGGGCCAGTCATCTCAATGTCATCATCAGCCGGTTGTTTGGGGAGCGGGCGAGACAAGGTTGTTTGTAAACGTGCATCGGCAGCGGTGGAACGAACGGCTTCAGCAATGCTATTTGTGGGAGGAACATTCTTAGGGCGGGACGAGTGAGTAGCAGCCACAGAGGAGCCGGGGGCAGGCCAGGTTTGTTGCACGCCGAAGGGAGTGAAAGTGAAGGCGGAAATGAAGTATTGAGGAAAGAGAGGGACAGTGTCAGTGCCGTAACAGTTATCAGAGGAGTGCACCACGAAGGAGATGTTGTCCGTGAGCATTTTATGGACATCAAGGATGATACAAGCGTCCGTGGTACCACGGAGGGGGTGCCCACCGGTAATGGAAAGAGGATCCGGAGTAGGGGGAGGAAGTGGAGCTGGATGATTTACGTCTGGGGCGGATGCCATCACAAAGGATAATCTGACGGGCTTGTGAAGGACAAAAATGTACAGCGTATGGGAGTGCATGGTTGGCCAGAGGAGAGGAGGAAGAGGGCTGGCCAGGACTACCAATGGGGTGAGGGACAGTGCTAGAGGAGAAACGAATGACAAGCTGAGAAGACAGAGAACGCCCAGGAGTAAAGTGTCCAAGGTCGAAACGCATTCTTTGCTTGCGGTTGTCGAAAGCAACGAGCGCAACGATAAGGTTTTCTGAAAGAGGTTTGTGGACACTTCGAGAAGCGACCGTGAGGACACAATTATTGACAATTTCTTGGGTAGTGGTGTCAAAGTTGCCAGCGACACCCTTACCAGCGTAGGTTTGGAGAATGGAGACGGGAATCCATCCTTTCGGGGATATAGGAAGGTCATCGGCAGTAGAGAGGAGGGAGGCCAGATTTGCCACGGCAGCATGAATGTTATCCAAATGAAAAGGGGATTTAGCAACCTGAGAAGAAGGATCTTGACGTATGTTTTCATCGATTGGGGGCATCAAAGTGGAGGCATGAGGTTTACGGGTCTTGGAGTTCAGGATCCAGGGTTGTTCGGAGCTAGTGGAAAGAGGAAGAGGAAGAAGGGGCTTGGGCACAATTGGCATTATTGGCCACCAGTGAGGTCGTTAGCTAACAGTCATTCTGGTGCCAAATAATCGCCACATCCCCTTATCATGCAACGCCGGTGGACTGGTCGTTAGTTATGCGTGCTCTCGGCGGTGCCATCACTAGCCCTTGCTCTAATGACTCGGAATGCCGGCGACCCACACTTGCAATCTTGGGATTGTACCCATTCTTGTTGCTTTGTTGTTGGTTCGTTGTGGAACTTTGCAAAAATCACCCAAAAGGCACTCTCTGGGAGACTGCTAGCTCTATTTTGTGTTCCCAGATGACGTGTACAGTTGTCATTTCAATACAGAAAACATTGGCCTCGATTGTTATACAGTTAGTGCTGACAGAAGGGCGACCGCCCGGACAACGACCTTCGTTGAGCCATGCAGCCATTAGACAAAAAAAAGGAAGAGGAAGAAGGGGTGAGAAGATAAGCAGCGACAACATCGGTGTGTCCGGAGATAAGCGGGAAACGAAATTTCGCGTCCAAGGCACTGAGAAGCTGTGGATTTTGATACGGTCGGCACAGAAATGCGGAAGAATAAGGGCAGCGTATGCAACCAACCAATGGAAACGGTTAAAGTAGGGCATGGAGAACATTACAGGCGTTTGGGTGGCCAACAGAACAACGTTTGGTCTGGGAAATCAATACAGATCATCGAAGGAGCTGAAGGAAAAAGATGCCCGACGCTGACAGAGGACCGAGCGAAAAAATGCATCTCTGGCGGGAGCAAGTGTCCAGCCATTGTTTGTAAGGGACAGGGGTGCTCATGCGTTGAGGGAGGTCAGAGATGGCAAGATTGTCAATTCCAGTGTAAGAGGCTGCCTTGACCGAACACCAAAACAGCTCAAGAGCGTAAGGTTGCCCATCTGAATTCCTTCCAGTTAAAATGCCCTGCGGATAATTCCCAATGGTCTGGGAAAGATTAGAGCGCAGACACAAAGTAAGGATGTAGGTCTGTCCTTTACAAGAGAGTTGCATGGCGAGAGAAAACCGAATTGTCCAAAGTAACCAATCTAATGGACAAAAAGCCAAGAGCCCTGACTAAATGTGCAAGCTTCGGAGTTGAACGTGGCGTCAGGCAATGAGAGAAACGTTGCCAGTCGATTGAGATCAGGGAAGCCACTTCCACTGTGATGGAGGCCATGTTGGTAGGCGCAAAGAATATGGAGAGTATGAAGGAACGAGAAACGAATTCCTGAAACTAGGGAGAGATAGAGCCCTTTACTACGGGTAAGAGCAACAATGTACGCCATAGCTTCTCGGGATTGACAGAGGAAGAGGGTAACTTTAGCAGAGAAGTTAAAAGAGGCAGTCCCCCCAACACCAATGACAACTGTAGGAGTGGGTGATCTGAGTGAGGCTGGAAACTGTACAGCGCTGGAAAAAGTTCCGGCCTCGAACAAGCTCGTGGCTCGAAACAGCCCTTGCCTGGAGCTCGCCCGTTCCAAAATGGTTTCCCCTCGCGCATGGAAAACGTTATGTCCTGGATTACACTCCAGGCTGGAAAAGCAGACTGGCTCGAAAAAAGTCTGGCTGGAAATGATTCTTGGCTGGAACAAGGCCTGTGTAAATGCAAAACAGAGCTTGGTCATAACACATAAACATTTCAGAAATAAAGTTTAGTTTTGTTCAAATCTGCGTCCAAGACAGAAAACCCCGAAGACAGACAAAGACCTATTCCTGGAGTGACTGTCCCTAGGCACAAAATGCAGGCCAGACACGTCTGAAGCCAGATTCTCGTTTTTGCCTGGCGGTTGACGTACGAGTAGCCTTATTGTGGTTTGATTACCGATCGGGAATGGTTTAAGCAGAATGCAATAATGTGTAAGTTGTTGCTGGTTCTTGATAGTGGCCTTAAAGAGGATTGTTCTCTTTCTTTCTTTTCTTACATCGAAGGACTTTACTATCTAGGAGAGACTCGTAGTGTGGAAGAATTCAACATTTTCAGTCAAATGCCGGCGGAAAGACTATGCCTAGGATGTGGAGTTCAGTCTGATGAACGGTTTGGTCTTATGCCGCCACAGGACAGGGGAAAACTAGTTGCTGCTACAATACGGCTTATGCAACTTGCGCTGACAAACGAACTCCAGGACGCTACTGATGATGAGAAACAATTGTGGTTGGCACTCCAACCCTTTGTCCACAATCGAGATGGCCATTTCCTTGCTACCCTCTCGGCGATACTCNCTTATCGTATCCAGCAGCGCAAGAGTCTCAGAGGTTACGTATGAAACGGTGGTTGCCGTCAGATATCCAGAACTTGATGCTGCAACCCCTGCAAGGGTGATTTTTGGAAACTATCTTGCTGATCGACAAGCCAGGACTGGGGGCTACCTACCTGTCTTCTGGCGTTCGCCTCACAGTGTTGTACACGCTACAGGCGACATTGGCCAGATGATCAGTTGGATTTCTGACCAAGTCAATTTAGAAGCAGGAGAAAATGGTTGCCTGGCTGTACTCCACAACAGGAATGACATGTCGGGTGCGCTCAATAGCTCGGTCTGGGTTGCCAACTCGGAAGGCAAAGTAATTTCCAGAGGAGTGACATCATGTGCAGGCATGACAGCACAACATGTATTACTTGCACAAACAAAGATAGGGTTCCTAACTGGAGGGAGAGGATACAGCTTTCAGGAGCTTTCTCCGGAGGATAAGCAATCGCAACGTGAAGAGGCGTTTGCTAGAGCCACTGTGGCCCTCACCAGAGCCCAAAGATTTTGTTTTATCATGTGCCCTCTTGACATGAAAGGAATCATAGGAGCGGCTACGGTTGTGGGCTGCCTGCAGCATGGAGTCGGTATTTGTGATGAGCGTTCCACTGGCAGCTCCTTGCTTGTGGAACTGAAAGCTGGCAGTCTTGCCCAATCTAGGGATGATTCGAGCTTCCTGGAAGCCTTTCGGCTCTCCGCAACTATCAAAACAGGTGAGTTTCCGCCAGCTGCGCTTGGTGGAACTGTATTATGAACCAGAAGCAAGTACTGCACGTCTTAGGCGCCTACACCTAGTGATCGTTGATCTACTTCTCCCACGAAAGACAGCAACCTGGACAGAAAAACACTTCTATCAAACAAATTACAGGACTGTGGAATGAAAGAGGAGACAATGTTACGCCTATTCCGCTTTGTAACCAGGAAGAATGGAGATGTCGGTACGTCTTTGAATATTGCCTCGATGACTCGGACAAACCAGTCTACTTGATATGGCCAGAAAGGACTCGAACTAACGGCTTCTAGCTCTTGGATACGGCCAGGAATCAGTACTACAATCTGTGTCAAATTGTAAGCATCTGCAATCTTGACTTGAAGCATTTTTATGCTGCTTTTGGATTAGGGTGCTCTCGGAACCTTCGGACATCCTCGGCCCGGGCTTTTGGCATTAGTATTAATAACATCAGTGAAGATTGTTCGGTTCTAAGTGGGTCAGCAAAGGGACTTAGGTCACTGCTGAAAAGGGCTAAGGTTGAACCAAACTGAAGAGCAACCAGTTGAAGAGGAGAAAGAGGAAAGCTGTCAGGACTGCTTTGACTCAGAGAGCTCTTCTAGCTCGCACTCATCCGGAGCCATTGAAGCGAAAGACATTGAAAGTGATTCAGAAAGTCTTGAAGAACATGATTACTCCGACCTTCGACAGTATGTCAATCTAGAGAGGACTTTCTCTGAGCAGCTGAACTGCCAGCAATTGGATAATCAAGAGTGGGATTTCTATGATGGTCGCGAAGGTATTCAACGCTTTCTCACGCTTTCTACCACCTGACCTCTAGCAAGGCTGATGTTTCCAATACGGGATTTAAGAAGGCAAATGGAAACACTGCTGCAGACGTATTGCTTGGAAATACAAGGGACTTGTGCGCGACCGACAGAGCAAGACAAATCGGTGCAACGAATGGCATCTTCATTTAGTGCAATATCTTGCAGTTTTCCTTGTTGAGACTATTACAAGTCTCTTGCAGAAAGTGCTAACGCATCCGGCGCGAGGACTCGTCGATGCCACTAATGCAGCTCTGCTCACACAGAAGTTCTGGGTACAGGCCATTTACACAGAGTTGTTGCGTGCTTCTAGCCGGCACAAAGCGGTTAGGGAACATGAAAAGCAAAGACCGCCCACTGGGCTGATAAAGGTCGTTTGTCTCCCTTTTAATGGTGCTGCAGCACAGAAACATAGTCGACGAAACGCCACTGATGCCCGGTTTGAAACGATGCTTGGAGAGCAGCTGGGTGGATTCCTTGTTTGTCTAGTTTTCTGCATCTTCGATGCTCTTGGTAGTAGAGGCCATTCGGAAGAGAAGCTTCGCTCACCACCAATCAGCTAGCCAGATGAATGCTTCTACCTCCACTGATCAAACACAGGTGTTGTCGGAGGGATTAGACTTCACTTTCAAGGTCAAACGATGACAGGTTGATGCGAAAGGATGCTCCTCTGTGCTATTCACGCATCAATGTTAACTGGCTCACCTTCGACCCTCGAATGTTAGTTCCACTCTATCTCAGGCTCGGAGAAGGCATTCTTTGTGATGTGTTCACACAGAAAGCGATGGATCCAACAGCAATGGAACAAGCCGTTGCGCGGTTTCGCTGTATCTCTATGGACTGGATGAGCTGAATGCCTTGGCGTGACAATAAGAGATAACTCCATGCGAGACCACTAAAGAGTCATCCATTTGCTTTATAGTTGCTGGGCAACTTGCCAACACCGACTGTTAATTAGTACATTCACTCCCGTGGTGTGGACAATTGACCGTTGGGCTGCATAGAACAGACAGGAGTTTGGGACGCCTGTCCTACTGGCACTACCGTTCGTTTAGCCAGCGCACACGCATCCTGGGGTTGCCTCACTGACGCTTGGTCACTTGAACACTAGATTAAGCAACATACAATGCCAGCTGTTGTGTGAGAGACGTTGCAATCAACTGTCCAGAAAGGTGAAGACTGCAGGTCCATTACTTGTGGATGGTAGTCAACCTAAAGTGGAGGGGTGTTAGCGGTCCGAATGTGCGTCAATGCATATAGTGGGAAATCCAAAGAAGACTTGGAGTCTCTGCTCTTTAACAGGGTTGCTAGACGCAACCGTACAGACTCTTATGATGAAGAGAGGTTTGTGGAGCTGTCTTGCCAACAAACTCTGCCTCTCAAACACGCATGGCCTGATGTTTGATTGTTTTTTGTTGTTTGATTGTGGTCTGCAGGATATCTCTCTGTGACCCATGTCATACCGCTGCTTATGCTTTCAAGGCTTCCGGCGCCCAGTAAAGTAAGAGATTTGGGGGTTTCTCTGGGTTAGAGTGCCTCAGCTCTTCTATTGATGCGGCTTGTTGCCACCGGTGTTTCAGTTGGCATCAACAGCGTTTATGAATTTGGACGCCTTTCTGCAGGGTTTCAACACTGATGGGCTGATCTACATTCACCGCGCGCCGGTACTGCCTGGAAGGTTGTCTCCAACTGGGTTCAGCTTCTGGTTACAACCAGCTCGAGTCCATCACCTCTGCTCTCTGATCTTGCTTCTCAGTTTGACAACTTAGCTGACCCGGTGCAATGCGAGCCGTGGCGATTAATTTCGCTGGATACGTCAAGAGGTAGATCAAGGAATCGGGAACTTCACCATTCTTGCTACATACTCGTGGACTTCCAGGCGTTTCGCTTCTTTGGTTTCCGACCACATGGGTCATCGAGATTGTCCTAGGACAAGATGAATTCTCCTTCCCCACGGTTCTTCCCTCTGCAGTAAATGTGGTGTCTCTTGGTGAGTTTTTGGCCTCCTTCATGCCAACTGGCCTTCCGGGTCTTCAGTGGCAGGCATGGATGAATGGAGAACTTGTGACGCTGGATCTGATTGAATGCCAGGAGGGCTTTTTCCTGCAGGTAGAAGTGTGGTGTGGATTAACGCTCATGCAAAATATGGGGGTTGCAGCCCCGCTAATCACTGGCACTCTCCATTTTGACACACATGCAATGATTGACACGTCACTTGTCCGGGTCACGACCTACATCCCTGGAGGGAACCACCCTCTGCTCATCACGGGTGTTCAGTGTAATCTGCCCTAGGACAATGCAGGAGACCTGTACCTTAGGAGAACTGCGCAGCAGGTTTAGGGACTTGCGAGAGGTGGACTTTCGATTGATCCTGGCTCATCCGGTGATCATATGGCATGAGCCGATTCTTACCCTGAATCGTGAAAGAATGGTCCTACGGTATGAAGATGTGGTTCTGCGATTGGACGCGGTGGTCCTACTCAGGCTACATCTGCCACCATATAAAGGAGAAGGGGCCATCTACTGCCCTCGGGTACTCCGTAAACGAGAGTTGCTGGCTCAACTTGGTATTTCTATCTCCAGTGGAGAGTGTAAGTGTTATGCAAACGGTGCTGAGCTGACAGATGGGGTAGAGACAGAGGTTGAGGATGGGGACGTGATCCGGTGCATGTGCGCCTCACCGGACATGGGGCATGAAATTGAGACGCTCTCCATTGGCTCATGTTCTGATGGGTCAGAAGTGGAAATCACAGCTTACCATTCCACTTAGCCTGGCGATTCCGTCGGTGCTGGGAAAATGCCTGCCTCGTGAGTCAAAAAACGGGATCTTGCCTCATGTCCTTGTTGATTCAGTGGATTGTCTGTTGGATGGTGAGAGCCTGTTTGTCTCGGATTGGTTCCTATCCTTTACTGTCTTTTGTAAGTTTAGTTGTTACCCATGATTGGTCGATGATGTTGGCTCCATCACTAGCCCGGTTTGGATAGTTGTCCATTGTGTCAGGGTGTCTCAGCCCTCTCGCTTTTGAGCTAGGGTGCCTCAGCCCTTCCTTCTGCCATGTTTTCGTGGTCCACTTTGTGGGCACTGCTGGCAGGTATTGGTGTGGGCTCGGTACATAATGGAGGGCCAAACCAGGATGATGAATCACCAATCATTCGAGGAGATGCCCCCCCGGGAATGTTTACTCCTCGTTGGGAAGAGCTGCGCCGAACCTATGGCATTGAACGTCCACGCGGTGAGCTACCTGAAATCGTCATTCACAGGATGCCTCGGGAAGATGGAATCTTCCATTTGCCGACCTGGGACAGACATGTTGTAACGCCTGACTTGTGGCCGGAGGAACTCATTGATGACATCACCGGCTGGTTTGACGACTTAAGGGGCAGGTGGCCAGAGGTGGAATGGTGGGTGCACAGGATCCATGGATCCTCTTCCTCCT